>CAUYRH010039594.1:0-47643 GCA_963574655.1 Perodicticus potto
TCCTCAGACTTTTTAAACAGGGGGCCAATTCACTGACCCTCAGCCCATTGGAGGGCCAGACTAAGTACACAGCACATATCTTATTTAGAAGTACAAACAAAATGGGACCAAATACAATTAACACAAATGCATGTGGCCCAGTGGGCTGTAGTTTGAGGACCCTTGCAGAGAAAGAGAGGAGAGGTGAGGAGATGAGAGGACAGGGGAGGGGAGGGGAGGGGAGGAGAGGGGAGGGGAGGAGAGGAGAGGAGAGGAAAGGAGAGGAGAGGAGAGAAGAGAAGAGAAAAGAGAAGATAAAAGAAAAGAGAGTAAAAGACAAGCATGCCTTATATAGGTTTGGTTAGGGAAGGTGATGGAATGGTAGAATAGCCAATAAGGAGTTACTGCTCTGGCGGGAAGAGCCATTGGGACAGGCCATAAGTTTGAAATTTTCAGCAGGTAATTGGAACAGGGAGATGAGGTAAGTTTTGCGACTGGGAGATAAGAAGATGTTTAGTAGGCAACTCCCTGTGCTTGGAAAGGAGGGGCTTTTCTGAGGTAATTACCTAACATCCACCAACACATGGAGGGGGTGAGGACGTTTTGAGTGTCCCCTACTGTGAGGTCCCTCACCCACCCTAGGTGCCCTGCTTAGCTCTTCTGAAGGGCCTTTACTCTTGGCTTCAGTTGATAGCTATCTCCTTGACTTCCTTGACTTCTTACAGCATAAAAGCAGGGATCCATAAATGCTCTAAGTACTCACATTGGCCAGGAATTTAGAAAAAATATATAATTACATATATTCTCAGGATTACAAAAAGGGTCAAAATGACTAATAGTTACAAGAAAAATAATCACATACTTTTCACTTTTAATGCCTCGAGGGGCTTATTGAAATTCCTAAGCATTCTTAGCAGATTCTCAACAGTTCTGGCTAAGAATTTTGTTAAAAACTAACATTTGCTTAAGGGATTTCAATTAAAAATCAAGTCTAATGAATCACATACTTGTATCCTGACTTTTCTATTTCTAACCAGCTTGAATACATCTTGCACAAATGCTACTTTGAAAATTTAATAATTAAGGCTTTATTAAATAAGATTATAATTTATAATTAAAGATACAGGACAGCTGATTCTGACCTTTTTATTTTGAAAGAAAAAGAGAGGAGGAGGCAGTGGAGGAAGAACCGATGAATTGGGGAGTAGTATCAGTATGTAGGTTACATTTTAAGAAGGAACTTCAGCAAAGCTTTCTAAAAGGGGACAGTGGCCAGAAGTTTGAAAATCATGAGAAAGAACATTTGAGAAAAGGCTGATTCAGGCAGAATAGTTGTCGATTTTTTTTTCTTACCTCCTCAATAGCAACATATCTATCCCATTATGCCAAAGTGAAAGACTTAGGGCTCTAATATTATGTCCTGATTTCTACTCAGCTCCTCGGTTTCTTGTAGCTGAGACTGAAAAAATTAGGAATTTCACTGATTCTCCTTCACATGAATATGCATTAACTCTTAACTCTTAATATGAAATTATTGGCTTTAATTTCCCTGAGGTTGAATATGTCTTTAATGAGAAATTCTTATCATTAATCTCTCTGTCTCCTTTCTCTTCCAGCCTCCTGGCCTCTGTCATCGTGTCACATAATCAAGACCCACAAAACTTGATGCCCCAGTGGGGTTTAGGTGTCCTTCTCAGAATAGGAATGCAGTTGTATGAGAAAGTTCCTAAGTATCTCAGATGGGAAATTTCTCCTACACTGATGGAAGTGTTAATTTTAGGAATATGGTGGTTTGTAAATCTTTACATTTTTATTGAGGCACAATTATAAACATTAAAATATCCACATCTTAAACATACATTTTGATGAGTCTTGACAACATGTATAACCAATCACATGTATAACGATGAGCAACTTATACAATATTTCTATAGCCGTAGAAAGTTCTCTCATACCCCTCTCCAGAAAATTCCATCCAGGGATGTTTTTTGATTCTCTGGACTACAATGGAAGAATAAGTGTTGTCTTGGTCCACACATTAAATACATAAACACTAACAAAAGCTGATGAGCAAAAAAATGTCATGCATGATTTTGGTGATATCCACCACCACAGAACAACAAAAAAGTCCTCACATAATGCACACACAGTCCCCAGGCTGCAGGTTGCAGGATACCATTTCAATGAATTGTTTTTGCCTTTCTTAAATTTCCAATGAATAGAAATTTACACAATTTCTTTGTGTTTGGCTTCATCCATTCTTATTTTGAGATTCCTTTTTATTGCTGAGTAGTATTCCACTGCACCAATAAACCACACCACATTTCCTGTTGATGATGGCTGATTTGGGTACCTTTCCTTTTTTGTATTCTTCATTTTTCCTACTTGAAAACTGAAATATACAAGATTTTTAAACCTAATTTGAATAAAACCCAAGAGCAAAATTCCTATATCATAAATGATGTTTAACATAATAACCATAATGTTTTTTGCAGTACTTTGTTTATGCTCCACCAGAAATATACGTGATCCACTTACTCTTAGATACTTCCCATCAATTGCTATTGTTAGCCTTGATCATTTTAACCATTCTCGTCAAGTACTTGATAGTAACTATTGTAGTTCTCATTTATAATTGCCTAAGGACAAATGACATTAAGAATATTTTCAGGTTCAGCGCCTGTGGCTCAAGCGGCTAAGGCGCCAGCCACATGCACCTGAGCTGGCAGGTTCGAATCCCACCCAGGCCCACCAAACGACCATGACAGCTGCAACCAAAAAATGGCTGGGCATTGTGGCAGGCGCCTGTAGTCCCAGCTACTTGGGAGGCAGAGGCAGGAGAATAGCTTGAGGCCAGGAATTGGAGGTTGCTGTGATACCACAGCACTCTATCCAGGGTGACAGCTTGAGGCTCTGTCTCAAAAAAAAAAAAAAAAAAGAATATTTTCAGATAGAATATTTAGTTTACTGTTTTCTAAAGAGTCTGTCTATTCTCTCACCCATTTTTAATTGAGTTATCTGTTAATTATTGACTTCTCTAAGATATGTTTTTTGTCAGATGTACTTGAAAGTATATTTCTCCCTATCTGTGGCTTTCCTTTTGTTTTTAACAATGCTTACTGAAGACAAATAGTCTTTTAACTTTGAGGCCCAGCTTATCAAATTTTTGTGCATGTAGTGCTTGATTTTTGGTTTATAAGAAATCTTGCCCTGCTTTAAAGTAAAGTGTTCCTTGTAGGAATGTTGTAGTTTTAGCTTTTATGTGTAAGTCTGAAATCTACCTTGAGTTAACTTTTATAGGTGGTGCACCATATAGGTCAATGTGTTTTATTCTAGAACTTTATAGTTTAACTTTGAAATTTAAGTCTGTAATTCAAGTTAATTTTTATGTGGCGTGAGGTCTCAATCAAAAGTCTCATTTAATTTTTCCATCCAGATATTTATGTATTCCAATACTGTCACTGATCTACTTAAGTTTTTTTATAACAAAAATATAAGAGGAGAAAACAAAAATATTGAGATTCACTGGCTAATTAAATTTCTGTGAATCACTTGTAAATTAAGCCTAGTCATTGTGCAACATATTAGCAATTTGCATGTCATTAAACATGTTAGATTAACTTTGTTGAAGGCTTTCCTTTCTTATAATTAAAAAACTCCAAAATAAATATAATTTTCATTGTGCACTATGTATATGGTCTGCTTGTCTGCAACAAATAACTTGAATAATGAAGGATTTTTAAGGTTTTGCAGAGACTCAATTTTTAGACTTAAAATGGTTGTTTAGTTTCTTGAGCTTATCAACCATGATTATTTTCTTCTTCATTATCAGTCACCATAGATCTTGCAGCTACAATTTAATCACAGAGGCGATTCCTCTTATCATTTAAGACGTCCTCAGTGCTCCTATTAATCACTCCTTCTTTTGCCTTTGTTTTAGTTGGTCGTAACCAAAGATGAGACCATTCCATTTCCTTGCTTCCTTGTATATTTAGAAGTACATTCAATCAATTGGTAAATATTTACTCAGTATTAAATATGTTGTAGATACTGACAATTAAATAACAAGTTTTATGAAGAACAGAAACATTTTTTAAAAAAGAATTATTAAAGGATGTACCAGGATGGTACAAAAGCCCCACACGGGTGCTCTTTGCACATGCACACACAAAATCTAAAATTTTTCAAGATTTCAAAAAAATATGCCATATTTTCAATCTCCAGGTGATACCACGCCATGCCCATGACTAACAGCAGTTTTGAAGACAAACGATGTTTTCACTGGCAATAAGTCACCCTTTCTTGAGTTGGGGGGGTAGGCAGTGCCATTAGGATAATTAAAGCAGAATGGTTTTTTGAGAAACTAGAAAAGAGATAATGCTTAATGATGATTCTCTAGAAGCAAAAATTATCGAATCTTCCATAACAAAATATTTGTTATTCTAATAATTGTAATAACCATTGTAATCACAGTGGGCTTTGTATACATAGCCATAGCCACAACCACAGCAAGAGGCATATCTACAGCTTCCACACACATTTTTGTAGCAATTAAAATACATGATGTCTGGTGATGGGAAAACTGCCAGGTAAATAAAAAAAACCCAAATCTTTGGACTTTGATAATTCCATACTGTTTCGGGATCTTTCTATATTACCAGAGGTCTGCAAAGTGTTTATCACTCCTACTTTGCCTTCTCATTCCCTGAAAAACTTCTATGTATAAAATATTGTTGTTTTATTTTATGTCATAGGAAGCCCTCTCATTTTATAGATATTAATTTAATTTCTCCTAATTAATCAGACACTGTAAAAAGTAATTTGTATCCTCTATACACTTTCCCAGTGAGCTGCAAATATATACTCCACAAATATCACAATGCCAAATAATATCTTGCCTTTTCTCTTTACTGATCTATAATTATATCTTGTTTTTTTTCTTTTTATTGTTTTTTTAAATATAATTATATCTTGTACTAAAGTTTGAGTTGTGTTAAATTTAGTGATATATTTCCTAAACCAACAGAGTTGGCTGTTTGCCCCTTTATTATTCATTTTCTATGTTCATTTGATTCAAAACCAATTTATTTCAACAATAATCAGTGTCAGATCTTCAGTCCTCAATGTGAAATCCTCATGCATTCACATTCCCTACCATCTCTCTCCCTCTTCGTCAAATCAGCATTCCTCACTTCCAGCACATTTCCAAGATAATTATCCCTTCATATGGGGGAAGGGGGAGTCCAGCTCCTCTCACAGGTACCAAAACTCTGTAGAACTCAAATCCCTTACAGTAGTTACCATTCCTTAGTCTGGCTTAAATTTCATTTCCTTCTCCTCATATTTCAAAATTCCTTTATGTCCTTCATAATGTTCAGGCTCTTTGATTCATAAATTGTCATTAACATCTCTTTGGAATGGAACATATAAGCTCATTTCCACCCACCACTATCTCCCAAGTAAGCTAAGTGTTACTTCTTCAGAAACGCAGAGAGTGGGTGATTTTTCCACTAGTGGTTCTTTGCTCTTATCGTCCATCAGTACCAAAATGTAATACTTGACTGCTAATCTTGATACCTCTTCACAAAAGCAATACAACTTTATATCCAATAGATATTGTAGGTTTTCCTTTCATATAGGTTTGTAAGGCCACAGTTTCTGTGAACAGTTCAAGTACTTGATAGCAGAACAATCATCCCTCTTAGAAATGCAGTCTGCAGTTGTTTTTAGTGTAAAAGTCATCAGGCATCAATTCAAGCAATCTCCACTAATCAGGAGGGTGGCAAAGAAAGTAAAAGTCAACAGAGAGCCCTCAGAGTTCTTGTGGGGGAGGAATCTTTTTTGTTAATAAGTTAAATATGGAATTGGTGGCCCAGGACTCCATTTCCCCCAAAAAAAGGTGAATTTGTACTGTAATTTTCTTTTTAATCCAGTCATGAGAAAGTAAAAATGTCTTCCTTTTCCTCTTTGTAACCATTACCATGCGCAGATAAATTTTCTTTCACTGTTATAAACAACTGTCTAAACAGAAAAAAATATCCCATAAACCTAATCTAGGGTCAGCATGCAAATATGGGCTTGGGTTCCAGTGGAATCCCTTGGTTTGTGAGGATAATCAGATAAAATACAGAAATTTGCCAATTTGAATTTCAGATCAGTGAATAATTTATTTACTACAAATATGGTCCATGCAGTACTGAGGACATATTTTAATATTTTAAAATATTTTCCTCTGTTTAACTGAAATTGAACTGGGTAGCCTGTATTTCTATTTGCTAAATTTGAAAACCTCATAACATGAATGAATAAAGATATAGTATTAGCATATATAATCATTTTCTTTATTTACAGTCATATGCTTCTTAACAACAGGGTTATGTTCTGAAAAATGCATTGTTAAGCAATTTCATTGCTGTGAGAACCTCCCAGAGTGCACTCACACAAAGCTGGATAGTGTCGTCTGCTACACACATGGGCCATGTGGTGGGTATAGCCTATCGCTCCCTAGCTACAAACTTGTACAGCTACAGTGTGTTACCGTACTGAATACTGGGGGTACATGTAACACAGTAATAAGTATTTTTGAATCTAAATATATCTAAATGTAGAAAAGGTGAAGTAAAAATACAGTGTTCTAACCTCATGAGACCACTGTTGTACATAGGACCCATCATCAACCAAAACATTGTTACACACACATGACTATACCTATGAAGGTCTGGTGATTGATGTTGTGAATTTGCCACCATGCATTTACATTAGCAGCATTGGACAAACAACTCAGTACACTTTCATAATCTTAGTGCATCAGTGTCTCACAGTTGTGCTTGTGTGGACATGTGGCGGAGCCTTGGTGAGTGACATTCATTATTATGGTTTTTATATGTAAATACCCCTTCATATTGTGAACTAAAATAAAATATCAAGCCCCAGCTGACTGAATGGACGCCCTCTTATTGAAGAGGCCCTTGGAAGTACTCTAAGGCTAAGTTGCTGGCCATGAGTAGGGAGGTCAGACCCTTCTAGTCATGGCCTCCTTCCTTCTTGGCAATATCCTGTGTAACTCATTAACAGACCTAAGGCTACACAAGTCAAAGCTTACACTACACCTGTAGGTCCTCAATTTACATAACACATCACCTGAGTCTGGGTTTAAGGCAGGTAGCTTGTCTCTGATTAATAGACTTCTTTAACCTAAAACATATAGTCTTTAGACAAATTTTTTTTTGTTTTTTTGAGACAGAGTCTCACTTTGTCACCCTCAGTAGAGTGCTGTGACATCATAGCTCACAGCAACCTCAAACTCTTGGGCTCAAGTGATTCTCTTACCTCAGCCTCCCAAGTAGCTGGGTCTACAGGCACTCACCACAACACCCAGCTATTTTTAGAGAAGGGATCTTGCTCTTGCTCAGGCTGGTCTTGACCCGTGAGCTCTAGCAATCCACCTGCCACAGCCTCCCAGAGTGCTAGGATTCAGGAGTGAGCCATTGCACTCAGCCTAGAGCTTCATGTCTTTAACTGATTACAAATCAAAGAGTCTTTATTAAATCCACCTATTATAATCTGTAAGCCACCTCCCATCCCCCCACAGGCCCTCTTCCCACTTTACAATGTCCCACCTTTTGTGCCAAACCAATTTGTCACTTCCATGGATCAACTTATGACTTTGAATGTAATTTTTGTCTCCCTGAAATGTATAAAAACAAACTCTAACCCAACTACTCGCTCAAGGTTGGGTGTGGCTCTGCACCATGATTTTCAAACTTGGCTCAGAAGAATCCTCTTTAAATTTTTTTATAGAGTTTGGATCCTTTTCTGAGGACAGTATACTATGTATTTTTTGCCTTTCATTCTGAGAAACACAGTAAAAGGAAATGATCTCATTTGTGACTCCTGGGTACCTTCTTATAGTCCATGTAATGGAACAACCACAATCAGAGCCTCTTAGCCTGGAACCACAGGCTCATGACACCTGTTTGTGTTCTGAAGCATTGAAGCTGTTGCTGGGAAGCATTTACACAACACTTAACAAAGCATTTTACGAAGCATCATGCTGGGGAGTAATATTAACCATTCACCAGGGCCACATTTGGACTCTTCTTTTATATTCTGGTAAATATAAAGCACTTACATAATGTTGTCATGCCATGCTTTCTATTTATCCATTTTAAAGCAAATGGCAAATGCGAACATGAAGTTACCTGTGATTTTAAGGCACAAGTTGCTATGTATATCCTATCAAACACATATGAAAATAATGTTAGCCCCTCTATCTCCATGTGATCCCTTGATTCTAAAATAAAAGAAAATTAGCATGAACTATTTTTTCGGAAATGGTAAGTTAGAAAGAAATATATGTACACTTACACAGTTTTTTAAAAGCCTGGAAGGAAAAGCAATCAAATTACTGCCATAATTTTCTCTGCCTAGTGTAAATTGTGGTTTATTTTGCTTCTTTAAATTTTCTGTAGTTTATAAATGTAATACAATAAGCCATTACATTTGTGATTGGAAACATAAGGTAATGAAAACTTTATGTTTTCTATGGTTTTCCACCTTTAATCTCACAACAGTCATGTTAATGTCAGTGGTAAATTCTTACACTATTTACTTATTAATATTGCCCTGCTACTTCTTCGCCTATGGTCATTTCAGAAAAATTATACCAATTAATAAATTAAATGATAGAAAAATCTAGTTTAACACTATCCAGCACTTTAAACACATTGCTGTTTAGTTTGCTGAAGCTGCCAAAATAAAACAACACAAATTAGGTGGCTTAAACAACAGAAATTTATTGTCTCACAGTCTGGAAGTCAGAAGTTAGAAATCAAGGTGTCAGCAGGGTAAGGGCTATACGAGAAAATTTGTTCCAGCCTCCTGCGCAGCTCCTTCCTTGAGTGTTTCTTACCTTGTAGATTGGGTTCTCCCTATGTATCCACATTGTCTTCCCCCTGTGAATATTTCCTTCTGTATCTAAATGGGCCATTTTAATAAGGACATATTCATATTGGATTAGGGCTCACCCTAATGACCATGTCCAAACAAGGTCACATTCACAGGTACTTGGGTTTAGGACCTTGATATCTCCTTGCAGAATGGGATTCAACTCATAACAGTTGCATAATCAATCATTCAAGACTGGAAACATAGTCATTCTGCCGTTAACAGTAAAAAATAAAATAAAATCCAAAATTGAGTCTCTAGTCAAAGGAAGATGTCTCATTTTTCACATTATAGGATTTATATTATAATTTAAAACTCTCTGAAATGAATGTGATCTTCATTGTGAGCAGTTTATGGAGTTTGTTCTCTGCAACAAATATCTTAAATGATGAAGGATTTTTAAGATATTTACAGAGGCTCAACTTTGATACTTAAAGCTACTGCTTAGGGTCATTATCTGCCGTGATTTTCATCCTTCTTTGTCAGCCACCAGAGATCTTGTGACCACAGCTTCATCTGTAGGGCAATCTTCCTTATTATTCACTTAACAATTTCTTACTATTTCTATCTTCTTCTCCTCTCTTTTAAGTTTACCACAATCCACTGTTACACACTAAAGATAAGACTTGGCCACTTCCTTGCCATGTTTTTTAATTATAATAAAGTATTCTATATGCAGATGTAATAGCTCTTTATCTTAGAATTATTGAATGGAGTATTTTGTGGAAAGTTTGACCAGCATCAGCAGAAACTCTATCATCACTAGGTGAAAGAAGTAGCGTGATTTCCAAATCATGGATGATTGCACATCACATGGAAGAAAGTAGAGCTGATGGGAGGCCTCATATCTGAAAGGCTGTACTTAACAGTCACATAAGCCAACTTAATCCCCCAACCCCAAAAAACAACTGGTGGAAACCTAATTTCTGCTTCTGAAATTTTTCCTCTTGGAACCCTTGTTCACTTTTAGTTTGAAATGTAAAATGCTGTTACCACTAAGGAAAACCACATGGAGGGTTCTCAAAATTATGAAAAATAGAACTACCCTATGATCCAGCAACCCCGCTTCTAGGTAGATACGCAAATTAATTGAAATCGGGAGCTCAAAGACACGTATCTGTACACTCATACTCATTGCAGAGACTACTCAGAATATCTGGGAAAAGGAAACAACTTAAATGTCAACCAAAAAATGAATGAAGAAAATGTGGAGTATATACTATATGCAAAGGAAGGCTATTCAGCCCAAAAAGTAAATGGAAATCTGCCATTTGTGACAACATGGAAAAACATGAAGGACATTAAGGTATCTGACATAATCCAGGCACAAAAGATCAAACACTGCATGAATCCACTTATAACAGGTACTTAGAGAAGTCAAGCTCATAGAAAGAGAATGGAATGGTGATTGCCTGCGGCCGGGAAGAGGGAAAATGGAGAGCTGCCATTAAACAGCAAAATATTAGTTAAGCTTAGTGAGTAAGCTCTACAGATCTACTGTACATTATCCCTATTAGTAACATTATGATACTGTGTACTTAAAAATGTGTTAAAAAGTATATCTCACATGAAGTGTGCTTACTCCAATAAAAATAATTAAGAAAATGCCACGAGGGAAAAAAGAGGAATTTGTCTTTGATGAGCTAACTGTCAACTTTGTGGGCCTGGCTTGAATCATAGCTATGCCCACATTTCGAAGACTCTATTGGTCCCACATTTTAGGGAACATTGAGTCTACAGGTATATTCTGGCAACAGAATAGACAAAGAAAGATAGGTAATGACTTCTCGAACTTGCCCCCCAGCTCTTGTGGGATTTACAGATAAATCACAGACACAGAGCATTATAAATGGTGGAGACAGGTTGCAGTTACCGTTTTATCCTGGAACATTACAGTACATTGCATGCAAATGTATAAATCTTAAATTGAGTCTAAATTGTATTTCAGAATGAGTTGTTTACTTGTAGTTGAATTCACAGCATATATTTTACCACCAGTAAAAACCTAGCTGATTTTCATGACAAGTAAGAGTGACTACAAATAGAATTCCAGCAAAGCATAGATTCCCTTTCTAGGGCATTGCTTCCATGGATCAATGATTCCCAGAGAGAGTAGGACCAGAACTGGAGTGTCAAAAAAGTTTTCTTCAAAGACTTATGGATTTTGAAAGTACAGAGTTGTAAACTGCTCCCATTAGAACAGCAGGAAACTCGCTGGGAGCACTTAATTTGCTAAGTTGGACTTATTTCTACTTCTCATTTTTTATTAATCAAAGACATATTGGGACCAATCACAGCATTATATGACATAAAATAAAATATTTTTGCAACGAATTGATTTAATTCTAGTCAAAAGTAAAGAAACATTTTAAGTGCCTTTTTAACATAATCATTCAGGAATATGTATGATTTCTCAAAGGTTTTTATAAATGTTAAGAATAATTCATAGACCCCATTTTTAACTTAGTAGAATCTCATAAATTAGAAACTTCAGGCTGGAAACTATTGCTGAGTCAATCCTCTAATTTAAAAAAGATTATTTTTAGAAATGCATAAGTAATGAACACAAAATTTCATTATTTTAAATATGTACTATGATATCCAAAAATTTTTCTGAATCCAAACCTGAAGAGACATGTATAGTCTAACTCTTAACATAGTCAGTTTTTATCCACACAAGCAATTGTCCATTTTTTATGCATGCCTATTCCATGTGAAGAGGACTCTTCTGTCTATGTAATTTTACATCAGCGAACTATTCAGACATCTTCACTGATTTAGTGTCACCTTTGTAGACAAGCATCCCCACACTGACTTGTTTAACTCTTTCTTCTGTGAATATATCTTGACTAATTTTTCAAATTCTTCCTCCATATTGATTTCAAGGTTGGGCAGTGCCTGTGGCTAGGAGTAGGGCTCTGGCCCCATATGCCAGAGGTGGTGGGTTCAAACCCAGCCCTGGCCAACAACTGCAAAAAAAAATCAAGGTTATGTTGGCCAAGTGTTACCCTTTCACAACCTGTAAAGGATTCTTATTTACTTCTAGTCCAAATATTAATATTTTTTATGAAATAGGAAGCCTCATATACCCTCCACTCATGATATAAGAGGGTCCAACTAATATGGAATACGTGATGGGCAACATTTGCTCATTTTTGAAACCAATTGTATAATTTCCTATCTAGATATAGTACGTTCATATCATTTGCCATCTTGCTTGTCTGCTGTAGCTTAAAATACTATATTCATCATCATTAAATCTTTGGTAGTTTTGGAGTTCTTATTTTTTTCCAGCTTAATGAGAGATGATTGACAAATTAAAAATTGTATATATATGCATATGTGTGTATACATGTATATCTAAATATATATGATAGACAATGTGGTGTTATGATACAAGTATACTTTATGTTATGATTCCCACAATCAAGTTAATTAACATATCCATCACCTTACATAGCTACCTTTGTGTGTGTAGTGAGAACATTTAGCATCTACTCTCTTGGAAAATTTCAAGTAAATGATACATTATTATTAACTATAGTTACCCTGCTGTACTTTAGATCATTAGAATTTTTGCATTTAATAACTGCATAAAGCTTGTACCCTTTGATCACTAACTCCTCCCCTCCTTCTAGCAACTACCAATGTTTTACTCTGTTTTTCTAAGTTCAACTTTTTTAGATTTCACATATAGGTTAAATCTCTTAGTAACTTTCATTCTTAAACCTCTACTGTTCCTGATAGTGAAATACACTATAGAAAGTAACCACATGAGGAAAATTTTAAACTGATGCTCATGTTGGTGCTGTTTGCATTCTTTAGTAAAAGACGAAAGATTTATAAGATCTGAAGAGAAACCAGAGAATGTTGCTATTTGCATTCTTTATCCACCTCGTCTTGACACCTGCAGCAAGTCCTTAGATACAGATTTTACCCTAGTTCCAGCTGCTGCAAAGGATGACTATTTCTCTTTGAGTTATCTCATCTGACCCACCTTTCAGAAAGTAAATTCCAAATATACCACACATGATATGTAATGACTTACCAGACTTTCCCCTAAGCTCTCACACGCTTTATTTACAGATGAATCATAAACACACAGCATTATGAGTGGTGGAGACAGGTTTGAGTTACCTTTTACCCTGGAAATATTATAGTATGTTATATGCAAACTTGCAGATCTTAAATTGAGTCTAAATTGTACTTCAGAATGAGTTCTTTACTTATAGTTGAATTCACACATATATTTTACCAACAGTAAGAACTTGGCTGGTTTTCATGACAAATAAAATATCATAACCATCCCAAATATCATATTCCCTTGAAAGTTGGAGAAAATTAACTTGTGAATTTTACATAATTAATATAAGGCTCAATAAAATTTTGTTTTGGGCTTTTCCCTGCACCTATGGGAAGCCCACCTCTGGCAAGCATGTACTTCTAATCCGTGTCCCGGCTGTTTTATTCATGTGGTGATGGGGTGCCACAGTGGCACTGACACTCTTCAATTAAGGTCCTGTACAAAATGCACTGATGTCTTCACAAGTGTCAGTGAACCAAGGATATAATTTCCAGCTTCCAGGATCCTACCCCCATCTAATACCAGCAAAGACTTTGAATCCAGCCACTGGACAGTCTAACTATGGCAGTTCTCAGGGATCTGGGCAAATTCTTAATAGACCACCTGTGGCCTCTAATTTCATAACACCTTCACTCCATAGTGGTCCGGTTTCTCAAATGCTGCTACCTACTTCTCAGAACCCAGTTGCTGCACCAATGCCTTCTGGTAGCTTTCTTCCTGGAACCAACCAACCACCACTTTTGAATTGGCAATATAACTATCTATCCACAGAATCACAGACAAACCATAGTCCTCATGCATCATCACAACCACCTGCATTTGGGAGTACAAGTTCAACAACAAATCATCAGTATGTTTCTTCTGGAGATCCTTCACTTCAAAACAGCTTCATAAAGTCAGGTTCCTCTGTACCTCCCTTAGCAAATCCACCTCTGCCTACTACTTTTCAACCAGGAGCTCCTCATGGGCCACCTCCAGCTGGAGCCCCACCTTCAGTAAGGGGTCTCATGCCCCAGAAAACATCATATACAACTGTACCTCAGCCCTCATTTAATTCAGCTACCAACAAGATGGTATTACATCAAATACCAATAATGGATCTATGGTAGTCCACAGTAGTTATGATGAAATTGAAGGAGGTGGCTTCTTGGCAACACCACAGCTTACTAATAAGAATCCTAAGATGAGCAGAGGTGTTGGATATTCATATCCCTCCTTATCACCTGGTTATCAGAACACACTACCACCTAGTACAACTGAAATGCCACCCTCTTCCTCAAATTACCCAAGTGGACCACAGGCCTTTACTCAGAGTCCCTTAGGTGCTAACCATTTAACTGCAAGCTTGAGGGGGTTAAGTCTACATCTAGAAGGTCTAAGAGTTGTCAATCTTCTTCAAGAAAGAAATATGCTTCCCTCAACACCTTTACAGGCTCCAGTCCCAAATTTGCATGAAGACATCCAGAAACTCAACTGTAATTCAGAGTTATTTCGATGCACACTGACTAGCATTCCTCAGACTCAGGCATTACTGAATAAAGCCAAACTTCCTTTGGGGATGCCGCTTCATCCTTTCAAAGACTTAGTGCAATTGCCTGTGGTTACCTCCAGTACAATCATGAGATGCTGTTCATGCAGAACGTACATCAACCCTTTTGTCAGCTTTCTTGATCAAAGGAGATGGAAGTGTAACTTATGTTACTGAGTCAATAATGTTCCTGAGGAATTTATGTACAACCCATTGACCAGAGTTTATGGAGAACCTCACAGAAGACCAGAAGTTCAAGATGCTACTGTTGAGTTTATGGCTCCTTCAGATACATGTTACAACCACCTCAGCCTCCAGTGTACCTCTTTGTATTTGATATCTCTCACAATGCAGTTGAAACTGGATGCTGGAATTCACTTTGCCAGAGTTTGTTAGAAAATCTGGATTTGCTTCCTGGCAACACTAGAACAAAAATTGTCTTCATAACATTTGACAGTACAATCCTTTTCTACAGTCTTCAAGAAGGTCTCTCTCAACCTCAGATACTAGTAGTTTCAGATATTGAAGATGTTTTTATACCTATGCCAGAGAACTTACTAGTAAATTTAAATGAAAAGAGCTTGTTCAAGATTTACTGAAAACTTTGCCACAAATGTTTACCAAGACACTGGAGACCCAGAGTGCTTTGGTTCCTGCACTTTAAGCTGTTGTCCCCAACAGGTGGTCGAATGTCTGTCTTTCAAACACAACTCCCAAGTTTTGGAGTGGGAGCCCTGAAACCACATGAGGAACCAAACCAAAGGTCATCTGCTAAGGAAATACACCTGATGCCATCCACTCACTTCTATAAGAAATTAGCCTTAGACTGTTCTGGTCAAGAGGTAGCTGACTTATTCCTTCTCAGTGGGCAGTATTCTGATTTAGCTTCTCTTGGTTGTATTTCTAGGTATTCAGCAGGTAGCGTCTATTACTACCCTTCTTACCACCACCAGCACAACCCTGTCCAAGTACAGAAATTACAGAAGAAACTACACAGATGCCTTACACGGAAGATCGGCTTTGAGGCAGTCATGAGGATTCGGTGCACCAAAGGTTTTTCCATTCATACTTTCCATGGGAACTTTTTTGTTTGGTCAACAGACTTACTATCTTTGTCCAGTGTCAACCCAGATGCTGGGTATACAGTGCAAATGTCAATAGAAGAAAGTCTTACGGACACGCAGTTGGTTTTTTTTCAGTCAACACTCTTATATATATCCAGCAATGGTGAAAGAAGAATTCGTGTTCATACTTTGTGTTTGCCAGTGGTTTCAACTTTGAATGATGTCTTTCTTGGAGCTGATGTTCAAGCAATTTCAGGATTATTAGCCAATATGGCTGTTGACAGGTCTATGACAGCCAGCCTGAGTGGCACTTGAGATGCTTTAGTGAATGCTGTCATCGACTCTTTCAGCTTACAGTTCTTCTGTCGTAAGTAATCAGCAGCCTGGACTCTTGGTTCCCTTTTCTTTGAGGCTTTTCCCACTTTTTGTGTTGGCTCTCCTTAAACAGAAATCATTCCAGACTGGGACAAATGCACATCTGGATGAACGCATTTTTGCCAAGTGTCAAGTGAAAATTCAGCCTTTGGTATGTATACCTTATGCTGACTACTCATCCCAGTTTGTATAGAGTTGGCAATCTATCAGATGAGGGAGCACTCAACATCAGTGATAAAACTGTACCACAACCCCCTACTCTTCAGCTTTCAGTGGAGAAGTTGACTAGAGATGGAGCTTTCCTCATGGATGCAGGCTCTGTACTGATGCTTTCGGTTGGAAAAAATTGTGCACATTATTTCCTCAGCCAAGTTCTAGGAGTTCAAAACTATGCATCAATTCCACAGCCTATGACAGACCTTCCACAACTTAATACAACAGAATCTGCCAGAACAATTTTTTCATCTCTTGGCTTAGGGATCAGAGACCATTTTCCCCAATACTTTATGTCATAAGGGATGAGAGTCCAGTGAAAGCAAACTTCCTTCAAAATATGGTAGAAGACAGAACAGAATCTGCATTATCATATTATGAATTCCTCTTGCATATATAGCAACAAGTGAATAAATGAACAACTGAACTAAGAAATTAGACTTAGTTATTTCTAAGAATGTCATGATGATGCAGAATATCTAGGAATGTGTCATACCTTCCTTTTCTATCAAGTTGGATTCAATGTGATGATTCAGATGTTCTCACTGTGATTTCAGCCAACTATAGCAAATAAAGAACCACAGCTGAGAATCAAACATGCAACTCTGAAATGCTGGATTTTTCAAATCAAAACATATCTACATATGATTGAAAACTTTTTTCTTTTGCTGCCAATTATGTTTGAGTTATTATGGATTAAAGCAAGGTAAGACAATGTTGTTGAGGCAAAATACTTTTTGTAAAATAAAGACTTCTGTGTTCCACATGTAAAATAAATAAATAAATAAATAAATAAAATTTTGTTTTGTTTATAAAGACTCTGCTGTTATTTTGTGTGTATTTACACTGTACCAAGATCTTGACTGGATTGTGCAATCCCTATATCTGTTGGACATGACACAATGAGTGGTTGCTAACCATTTCCCATGTTGTATGAATTAACTAGCCAAGCCAAGGAAAACATCATTTGATAAGACATTCTCTGATGAAACATGATGGGAGTTTTCTCATTATGGAATCAGAAACTGAACATGCATACATGCTCTATTGGAGCACATGTATGACAACCACAGTCATGAAATTTTGTACGTTTTTTAAGTCTATTTCTGGATACTCAATCACAACACAAACACATTATTTTACTAAAGTTTATATTTTTTATTTAAAACTTACTGTAATTTACTATTCAAGAAACATATGAAATAGTATGTCATTCATTTTATCATTTAAAAAATTGTGAATTGTACATATAATATGCACATATGGTACAATTACAAAGTATGTAGCTTTGAAACAATATAGACTGTTTTATATGACTTTAATTTTTCTCACATTCTGGAATTATGAAAATGCTATCTCATGCTGTATTGTGGCGACCAAAGGATGTGGATGTCTAAAGCAAGTTGTTCCAGGAGGCAAGTCAACAAGTTAGAAAGTTCTTGCTCGTAGGATACTCAAGTTGAAGTTCAGAGACACAGAAAGTGAGCAGTACGTTGTGCTCACAAAGTGATTATGCAACTGTATGTATTAGTTTGTGCAAAGATATGGGCTTCAAAAGCAAGACCTTTACATAAATTCAAACATGTATGAACGAATAATAGGGGCAGAAAATTAATCTGCATTAATATACAACTTGATGTATATAACACTCCCAAATAGTCATCAAATAGTGAAAAGAATACTCTTAGACAAGTTGGTATGTAAACTGTAAATGTGAAGCCATTGCTTTATTTGCAGAGTCAAGGGGTGGGTCATTTAACTGTAGAGAACTTGAACACAGAGTTTGAATTAAAAAAAAATAGCTGGGTAAAATGGAAACACTTTTTTGTTGAACGTATGACCCATGGTAAGTTAAAAGTCCATTTACAGTAACTCAGCCTTTTCCAATAGAGACTTTGGGAGTTTCTAGCATAGTAGGAAAAGTTCTGAAAACATTGGATATATGGAAATTGTAACACACACATCACCTTATTACATTAGTACGATCTCTTCAAAAATTCTCTTCAGTAAATTTTTACTTTCCTACCACCTTCTCAGTGCAATGGAATTATTGTACTAAACAAAATAGTGGAAATATGCCTTCTAGTGAAACTTCAAACCTAGGGGAATCCTTTTAGTTTTTTTAAAATTTTGTTGGAAAGAATGATGTATGATTCAAAGCTAATTAGAACCACAATTACAGTATACACTAAGAATATACTTGGCAAAATGTGGTAGGCATTAGTCTATGGTCTATGATCGCATAAAACATGCAGTGCTTCACTGGCTTACAAATGAAAAGAATAATAATCACAAAATTCAATGAAAATAAACCTACATGAAAAATGTATTTCATAAAAGCAAACACTGTAAAGGAAAACTTATTTTCCTCTATCTGTAAAATTTCCAAAATTGAAAGAAGCAGTGACAGAAAAGAGGGATGAAATATTTATATTGCTCTTTGGTTATGCATTCTGAAAAATTCCACAAAAAGTGAGAGAATTATGACCATATAATCCTTTTATGGTTTTGTCACCCAGTAAAAATTTGCCCTGAATTCAAATGTTTCCACAGTGTCTGCTAGAGGGCCATTATTTATACACACTATAGGACAAGATACACGTCACCAAAAGACGTTTGCATTTATACATTTAGTCAGTCCTCTTCACAAATTTTTAAAACCCTCAAAGGAATCATCACACTCCATACAATTTGAATGCACTTCTTTAAAACACTGATGCTGAGTTCCCGTAGTGACATGTAAGCTCACACAGTTGTGGCAGAACTATTGGTTTTCTTTTCTTTTCTTTCTTTTTTTTTTTTAGAGACAGAGTCTTACTTTGTCACCCTCAGTAGAGTGCCATGGCATCACAGCTCACAGCAACCTCCAACTCTTGGGCTTAGGCTAATCTCTTGCCTCAGCCTCCCAAGTAGCTGGGACTACAGGCACCCGCCACAACGCCTGGCTATTTTTTTGTTGCAGTTTGGCTGGGGCCAGGTTCAAACCCACCGTTCTTGTTATATGGGGCTGGCGTCCTACCCACTGAGCCACAGGCACCACTCATGGCAGAACTGTTTTTTATCCAAGGGCTTTAAGAATGCTTTACCACAGCTTAATTAGACTTGATACAGGAGTTCAGTTTGCCGATCAACATTAACGTCATTCTTTTTATTTAGGAACTATGACAAATATCACAACCCCCTGTTTTACATAATAGCAAACTGAGATCTACAAAGGTTGCAGGATTTTAAATGGAATAACCTGATATGGTAGCTAGGACTTGACCTCCTAATTCTAGAACTATTTGGCTGAACCATTGCTGTTTTTATCATTGCTGTTAACCGATTTACCAGTAGTTTCTTCATTTGTAAATACTTACTGAATCCACCTCTTAATTTCAATTTCCATGAACTATGAATTCAAGTTAGAATGCTAATATTCACAATCAAATTGTTTAAGTAACTGTCTCAGCTTCAACACCTCAGAGTCAAGTATTCTGGCCTGGGATTCATGGACTCATGATTATAGCTCCACCATGTCTAATGATTAAATATTTTTTCTCCAAACCTCAGTTGTCCCAGATAAAATATCATAGCTTTGGACTTCTGGTTCTCCAAATGGACCTTTGTCAATTTCATGAAAACACTAAGAAAACACTTCCTCATCTCTTGAAATCATGGCTTCATCCCTCAGATATTCTATAATGATACACAATTCATAAGATTTCTGAATAACACAGATTTATGGGTTTTTTCATGACATCTTATCCAAATATATTTGTTCTCCCCATAAAACTTGAATTTAGGGCACTGCTACCAAAATGCTTAGTACAAGCTAGTTATACTTTTCACTCTTCAATTTCTAACTTCAAATCTGACAGGTACAATTACATTAGTCACTATACCTATAACTGTACAAGATGAATACTTCACCCCATATGAAACTAAGAAAGAAAATTTAGAAAATCCATTGCCTTTTACATAATGTTTACTATAACTTTTCATCAAGGCAATTGTCAGATTCTACTTATAATTTCAATTTACATATTAGTAAATATTTACCTCACCACCTTGTGTTGCTCTGTTGTTCTTGCCTGTTTTATGGGGAAGGAGTTGGGTTCCTTGACCTACATTCTGGCCTCATTAGATACTAGTCATGAAACAGGAGAAATTTACGATGCTCATGTTTTAATCAAAGAGTATTATCAGAGAAGTCAATATTTGATTTTTAAGCTATGTGTCTTTTATCAAAAGCTTGTGACAGTGACATAAAAGAATTTAATTGTTCTGGCCTGTTTCTGACACAGAAAAGCCAATTTTACAATGTTGCTTTGTTCACAAAGCAAGTAACTCCGGCAAAAGCAACTTTTATCTATTCCTTCATCCCAAACATTTTCTTCTTTGGTAGGTATTATCTTTGGGGAAAAAATAACTCTTACCTTTAAACTCATGCCTTTTCCATTTTATAATAGCTCTAGGAAACAAATTAACCAAGTAAACTAATGAAAACTAAATTAAGCCTCCATATTCAATAGAAATTCCCAATTTTTGTACAAGGGCCAGCTAAATTTTTGAGTCATAATCTGAGAACTGAAGTTAATAAGGTTTGATCATCCTGGGTACCTTGTGACCACGATTGTTTTCAACTCCAGCAAAGTGGCTCCAGTAGCCATAAACAATCCATTGATTGACCCCAATATGTCAAGTATGATTCAACTCATGGCAAGTTCAAAGAAGCATTAAGGGTCAGAACAAGAAACTTACAGCGAATTGAAAGCCCATCTCTCTTTTCTAGGAGAAAGATACCACCAATATAAATGGGGTAATGTTGTTGCCAAGCTTGAGGAGTCCACTATATTTTTTAAATTTTTTTAACATTTTTATTGAGGTACAATTTATACATACTTAATGTATGGAATTTGATTAATTTGGACATAAGCCAAAATGTTTGGTACCATCATAATATTAAAAAAAAAATAGATTTATCCAACATCTTCCAAAATTTTCTGGCCAAAATTTTCTGGGAAAATGCTGGGTTTCACTTTAAAAACTTTAATCCTAAAGGTCATTCTGTCTTCTGTCAATGCCTTTGTTTTGAAGATAGGACTAATCAGGAGAAGTGACAACTTCTTCAAGACTGTCACTCAAGTCTTGTACTGCACCAAGGGCTTGACTCCCCTAGCCAAAGGGATCTGGGACCATTTTTGCACCACGCAGAAATGAACAAGGGTCTAATGATCACAGTCCTTGGTATCACTGCCATTCATAAGACCAAAGATGGTCCTCCATCAATGCCACAATGACCACAATACACTAAGGTCATTGCACCTGCACTTACTGGCACAGCCCTCCCCAAACTGATTGGGAAATTCACTGTCATGACCTTGCACCTCCCCACACCCAGCCTGTCTGTGTTAGCTCTGACCTGCCATCTACAGAAGCCTACTCTGTTACATTACTAGAGCTATCATAACAAACTAACAAACTAACTGATTTAAGACCACAGGATTTTCTTCTCCCTTAGTTTGAGAGGCCCAAAGTTCTAAATGAAGATTTTGAAGGTTAGTTGTTTCTTGAGGACTCAGAAGGTGAACATGCTCCAGGCCTCTCTACCAGCCTCTGGAGGCTGCTGGCAACCCTTGGCTTTCCCTGGCTTGCAGAATCATCTTTTCATCCCTCCATCTTCACATGACATTCTCCACATTTTCCCTGCTCTGTGCATGTCTATGTCCAAATTCCCCTCTTCTTTTATGTAAGAATATCAGTTCTTATATAAAATGTGGGCCCAGCTTATCCCTAATCCAGCATGACCTCATCATCTCTGGATTACATCCACAAAGACCTTATTTCCAACATTCTGAGGTTCTGAGTGGACATGAATTTGGAGAGAATACTGTTTCCAATAGAATTACCAAATATGATGACATCAAAACGGTGATTAAGCAAACATTGAAAGATTCTCTGAAAATCAATCTGGATTTCGTAAAAGACCAGGTTTCTGCTGTGATGTTAAAAGCAACAACTTCTTCATTTTTGACGCTGGCCTCGCCCGCAATGAACACTTTGTGAAGCTCATTTCCTACAGTGAGTATTAATGACCACAGCAACTGTACACTGAACCTGATGGTCCAGATAGCCTCCAAACAGTGTGAGTCCTTATCACCAGCCTACCATCGAGGCTCTCATCCTCTATTGGACTCTCATCTCAGACTCCTAAAGGAAGATAGAGGCTTGGCGATCCCTACCTTGTCAGGTGCCACAAGTATTACTATTAAATTGGCAACTGTACTCAGGAGAAGAGTGTGAGAAAGCTAAATTGAAAATTTCATCCAATCCAATTAGAATTTACTGAGCACTTCCATAAAAGCAGAACATGACAGTAGTCACTGCTGAAGATAAAAAGATTGGTAAGACCCAGAACAGGCCTGAGATGAATTAATGCCTAGCTTAGTAAAGAAGACAAGGATGTAAGTAAGCAATCAAATCTCAGGTTCATAGGGTGAGTTAATAAACCTGTAATATGACACCAGAGTAGAGAAAAAGGAAAGAGGAATCACGTGGTGCAGACATCACAGCGCTCCAGGAGCAGGTCCCCTCCAGGTCTTCACACTTTCTGTGCTTGCACCTGAAACTCACGCTCCATACATTTCCATGACTCATTTCCTCACTGCTATCAGGGCTTGCTCAGATATCACTAGGGGGGAATTCCCTGGATAGTATTATTTATAACTAGAACCTTCTCACATACCTGCTTCTCTACTTAATTTTCCTCCATAGCATCTATCACTATATGATATACTTGAGTTTTATGTATTTATTTTGTTTGTTGTTTGTTCTTACTAGAACATGGGCACTATGAGGACCAGGGTTCCTTTTTTTGTTGCCATTCTTTTTTTCCTCAGAGAACAAAATAGCAAAAAGAGCATAATAAAGTGGGCACAAAAAATAAAGAGCTTTGAATATTAAGGTAAAAAGTACGGAATTAATTCTAAAAAGTAGTGCAGAGCAGGAGAAGTTTGGGGGCAAAATAAATGGCATCATCAGATCAATATTTTGAGATACAGCAGTCACTAGCCTTTAATCCAGTGCAGTTAGTCATGTCCCATTTCTTTGAAACCATTATTTGCTAAATTACTCTCTTGAGTAAAGATCTTTCCTTGAGTATTAGTCCTGGTTGCTTTGAATTTATAGCATTTCATTATCCAATGATATTTCCAGGAACACTGGGACTGGGAGATATGAAAATATATTCCAAGAATTAGAGTTTCCAAGATGAAAAATATGCTATCAAGCACAGTAAAATAAAATCCCTTTCAGGGCACTCATAGTTTCCATTTATTCTTTGAGTTTCACTTGCATCTATATGCCAGGCATGGTAACAGGAGGGCAAACTGGAATGTCATGGGAGCATTTAATTGGTTCTCAGGAGAACCACCATATAAAAATAATCAGTCTAACTCAGTCTAACGTTGAGCAATAAACTAATATATTTGTGTATTAAAATAACTTTTTAAGTTGATAGGTAACTTTTTAAGCTTTTTTGACAGGCATTACTTTAAAGTATAGAATATGAAAATCTTATGAGTTATACAACCTTCCAAATCGTAAAGAAAACTACTGTGATTTCTACACACTTTACGAGAATAGGCCATATTAAGTCAAACAGGCCATTTATTGAGGTAACCATTGAGTAAGCAGTTTTTCCTGGGTTAAACAGTACATTTTCACAATGAACGTTTGGTAGAGCTACATTAATTTTCTACCAAATTAGCCCCATCTCAACCTAAATGTGGTATTGCTTGACCATGAGAATTGAACACCCTTAAGATGCTCAGTGAGGACTAAGTTTCAGTTAAACAAGCTGAAGGGAGCTTCGAAAATGTGGTACTTGATTTGAACGATCTCTTGCTGCAAATAATCTGTATTCTGACATACTGTGTTTGTGTCTGTTTGCACAAGCGTCTCATGTTACTGGCTTTGATATATGTAAGCCCTTTAAATATGAGAACCTTATTATTATTTTTTATCTTTTGTTTGATTTTGCTCTGTGCAGTCCATGCTCCTGCAACCGTCTTGCCTTGTGCGGGGGGACTAGATCAGCAGTGTGTGATTTTTGGTAGAACCATTTTGTTCTGTCGTTTCATACACTTAAGTATCTGTTCCCTTCAGATTTCGAACTCTTGTATGACTATAAGGCATTGTGGTTGCCATTTTTCCCTCAGCCCAACCATGCTGAGTTGCTCTGGAAAGTATTTCCTAACCATATAAGAATTCATTTTAGTGTTCTGGAAATTTGTTTCTGCTTCATTTCCCAATTATTGATGATACATAATTATTTTGAAATGTTCAACAATTAAAATTTGCTATATTCAGCAAAATGCAAAATTTACTGCAAATTTGTTCATCTTTCCATATTCTCCCTCCCATTTTTGTACCCGTGGTCTCATGTTAATCAGCACGGGGACCCTGTGTAACTTTATATGAAATTCAAACCTTCATACCCCTAGTCTTCATTTGCAAAATACATACAAATGTCTTTGACCTCTTCACAATGCCACCAATAAATTTCCAAAACATGTGATAATAAAAGTAAGCTTCATATTCTTTCCTTGGATGGTTCCTACTTCTTACTAAATACACTATTGAACTTTTAAGCCAATTTTTCTTTCTTGAATCAATGTTTTTTTTTTTCTACGCCCAGAACATCATCAAATCTGAAACTAGTTGTTTCTATCACTGAAAATTGTGTAACTCTTACATTCTCCACCTTCCATAAAGATTTTTCTAACCCAGAGGAAAAGAAGTGTGAATGTTAACCTTTAATTAGCTATGAAAATGTTTAAAATAGAAGGAAAAAAATAAGCAGATTATTATCAGATTAGGTACATTATAATTCTCATTTATTAGATTTAATTTATCTCATTCTATAAAATATCCATGTGAGAATTCAATAATCTATTACTAATGGAATTCCTTCTGTTTGGTGTTCACTTAATGTGTACATTCAAATACACATATAATTTATAATAGTAGATTGTATTAGGTGCAAGAAAATGTACGTGGAAAAGTATGTAAATTTTGAAAAAAATGATGATTGTATTGAAAATGAACCATATTTACATTGTGTATTCTCTTCAATCTCAGAGGATGAGGTGTTTTTTTCTTTCCTCTAATCATTAGCTCTCCACCTGTGTGGCATTCTATTACTAATTTGTTTCTGCTTTTATTTCTCTCTGGCTTTCTTCAGAAGTCTCTTTACCCCTAATCTCTTTTCATGTCTATGCTTTCTAAGAGATATTTTAATATTTCTCTTCACCAAGCCCATGTTGTTTCTCTTGATCTCAGATGCAACAATTTATCACTTCTTCTTCTTCCAATCCTTTGCAACACCACTTTCATCCTCTTTTTATCATTTTGCCTGTCACTTGTGTTTTTCATTCATTCCTCTACCTTTGAATTTTCACTAAAGGGTTCTTCCAAAACTATTCTTGACTTTCTTCGTTCTTCCTCTAAATTCTCTCTCTCATTAAATCCAGTTTGTATTCCTGCTATGGTACCTGACCTATAGAAGGTGCTGCATTGAACCTTAAGGAATAAATATTTGTAAGGAAATATTTTCTTTCGTGTCTACAGCTTTAAATAATGAATTATTATCAATTACTTTCAAATTGATATGTCATGTACTATTCTTCTTAAGTGCATAAATCTCAGCTAGACAATTCCTTTCTTGAATGTGTTATAACTTCCAGTCTATATTTCTAAAAAGCAAATATATCTTTCTGGAAATAATAACTCCTAAAAATATTTCTGCCTGTTAACAGGACTACCTTTCCTGATGATTACCCAGATTCAACACTACCACTTTTATTCAGTTACTTATTGTCACCAAAACCAATCTTTTTCCATAAGGAACCAATCTTTTTCCTAGTTCTGGCCTTAATATTCTTACTCTTGGACTCCCCAAAAGCCTTTTAGCTCCAGGCATGCAGTTCATCTTTCACTTCCCCAGTCTATTCCGGACATCCTCGCTAAATTATATACCCTACACATTACTCCTGTCATGAATTTCTTCTGCTTAACATCATGAATTTCCTACTGTGCTAATTCTAAATCCTCTGCCTGGCTCACAGATCTTTTATAGCACACCTCTTCCCCAACCATTCTAAACTTGCTTACCATTCTGAATCACAGTAAGCATCATATTATTTATTAAACTCATGCAATGCAAGATATCAACCATCTTCTCCAGTTAATTGAATGCCGTTCTCACCTCTGCCTCTGTTCCCAGTCATTCTTCCATTTTGAATTTCTTCTTTTCTAATCTGTTGATTCAGCTCTTTAAGGCCTAATTCTAGTCTCCACTTCAATGGAGTCTCTCCTTCCTATGAACTCCTACTTACCTTTACACCTGTGTCACTTACGCTGTTCTATGCCAAGGTTTGTTCTTTATTACAAAGAAATATATCAGTCCTAATTCAACAAGTAGATGGTTAGTTATTTGATGGCAACAACTTGCCTCTTCTATCTTCATGGTATTTATCACAGTGATTATCAAGCACATATTAAGTGCTCAATGGAACCTTATTGATCAAGTGCAGGTGTAAATGGCATTTGCTCTCTATTCATTTGCTTGATTGCATTTTTTAAAAGCCAGCATTCCTGAAGGAGGCGCCCATGGATCAGGATTATCGGCATCACCTGAGACCTTGTTACAAATGCAAATTTTCAGGCTTCATCCCAAATCTACTACACCAGAAACTCTAGTAGCAGGACCTAAGAATCTGTGTTTCTCAAGCCCTCTGCATGGATCTGATAAGCACTACTGGTTGAGAACAACTGATGTAGATCAATCATCTTGTCCTCATAATAAGGTCTCTAGGTAAAACAGCACTGGCTAACACAGATGGTTACTGGCTTACCAAGCTTTTAGTTTTAAGGACATTCTGACCTGCTTAATACAAGACAAATAATGATTAGCAGTGTACATTCTGTGATCCACAAAACTGAGATGATGATGGAAAAACAACATATTTGAGCCATCATTCTTCCAATGAATCTAAAAGGTTCTGCTGTGAAGGATAATAGACCCTGTTTCCTTTTACTTTCTCTCTGCACCCCTCCCCAAGTTAGCTTACTGTGCAGTTATGAAATTAAAATTTAAAGTATAGATGTCATCTTTGAAAGCTCAGTCTACCTACCACATAATTGGAAATATTCAGAAAGGTTTTAGGACCCTCATATTAGATTTCAGTTCCCTGTCTTCCAATCTTAGTGGACAATAGCATCGCACCTTAGAGGTCTGAATAGGGGTGAGATAAGGAACTCTGAAGCTGAGGACCCCACAGAGCCCTTCACAGGGTCAGAAAGTTTAAGAGTAATTCAGGGAACTCAGTGTTGATATGTAACCTGTTCAGAGGCCAAAATCTCCCAAGGGGAAGCCATGAATCCAGAGATTTAGCAGTTAATCTCACTCCTGCCTAGTTGAATGGTATATTAGTCAAGATTTGCCAGAGATGTATTGTGTATATACACACGTGTGATATACATACAGAAACAGAAAGACAGAGAGAAAGAGAGAGATTTTTTAAGGAATTGGCTCACCAGAAACCAAAATCTGCTAAGCAGGTTGAAGTCTCAGGGAAGAGTTTGCAGCTTGAGTTGGAAGGCAGTTGAAGGCAGATTTCCCTCTTCCTCTGGTGAAGGTCACTCATCTCTTAAGGCCGTCAATCAGCTCGATGAGTTTCACTCATATTATGGAAGGTAGTGTATTTTACTCAAGTCTGCTAATGTAAATGTTGATCTCATCTACAAAATGCCATCACCGCAGCATCTAGACTGTTTGACCAAACATCTGGGCTTGAAATCACAGACAAGTTAACACCTAAATCAGACATCACAGGGGGTCAACTACCTATATTCTCAATGATTATTATAAGGTCATCTGGACTCGCCACATAAATTTAACCATAGAGGTACTTCTGAGCTTTCATTTCAATCAAATGGAAAGTACCTATTCCCAGGCAGCAGTAAAGAAAGATGATTTGGCTATTTGGGGAAAGACCTCTATGCTCTAGCCTTGGGGACAATTTTTCTTACCAGACTTTGAGGTGATAGGGAACATCTTCTCAATCATGGAGATGCATTAACTTTCCTGGGGAAACTTTTATAATGTGCCAGTAGCTTCACCTCAAACTACTGAAATCAAAATCGCAGGGATGGGGCCCAGGCTTTGACATTTGATGGTTAAATTTTTCATGTAACAACCTATTCCTCAAAGTACTGTAATCATCATTTTGGTATCCAGCTCTGGAAGGGGAATTAAAGAGTGGAATTTTCATTGTTCCCTTCCAGTGGCATCATTTTTTGCATAGTTCTACGTAGATGTCCTGGTGTGCTTGCTTTGGCAGCACATATACTATGTAGACGTCCTGGTTTAATAATTGCAGCAAGTTATGCTCTGCTGTTGTTGCTTTTCATTTATTTTTGTGAGCATATACAGCTCTTGTTATCAATAGATTCTCATCTCCTATACCTTTGAGTGTTGTAATTTTTAATTATTTTCTTTGGGAATACCATTTTAACTTACCTTGGAGAGCCATCATCTTCTGGGTAACATCTGAATCCAGGCCATCATGTTCTGACCACTATGCTCTCCATGGCTATTTTGGATTCAGTATGATATTTTTCACGTCTGACTCCTACCACTGATACGTTTTTTGTCCCCATTAGTTTTGTCCCTTGTTTCTTCACTTCTTTTTAGCCCTTTCAAAATCTTTATTGATATTATTTCTTCTCTCACTTTCTTTCTATATCTGGCAATACATTTTATCTCCCAGACAGTGAGTTATTTAATCTTCCATTAAGTTGGTCTTAATATTTCTGAGAGTGTTAAACAGTATACTCTAAATTTTTCTTATGTCTACTGTTAGTATAAAACTTTAGAAATATGTTTTATGTACATTTTTGGTACAAAATTTTGCAAAATATTTGCAAGAGTCCCATGCTGTTTTGTGGCGTTTCTTTTCATTCTTTTCAGGGAGTTCATTCAAAGTCACTAACTCTGATTAAGTTCCTTTTGCTTACCCGGGGAATATTCAAGTGCATTCCACTTTCAGATTTGGATTGAAACCTGCACTTTCACTACCATTTCATATTGAATGTTTTCATTTTTCTTTCCTTCAGTGTTCTGAGATATTTCCAATTATGCTGAAAAAAAATTTTTTCAAAAATCACTTCTTTGGGAAAAATACAGTTAACTACATATTTGTGGAAAAAGTTAGTTGTCCTATGTAAAATTTGTATTAATTATTCTAGTTGTATTAAGTAGAATTTTTAATTAATGGTGAAACCCAGGAATCTTGCAAAAGACCATAAATTTATATGTATTTGTGTGAGGCAATGGTCTAGGCTTCTCATGGCAAATTTTCAGAATCACGTTACTGCCACTGCAAACTTGCTCTATCCCCATACCAAAGGCATCTGTGAGCTATTATTTCCTATCACAAAAGCTTCCATTATAAAAATCAAATCACAATAAGTGGAAAGACTCACTGTATCCCCTTTTGCAAACCTGCTGTGAGTACAGGTGTGTGCGTGCCCACTTTTAAATTTCAAAAAGTAAACAAAAGCTTTAACATATTTGAGAATAGGTGTGTAATTTTATCTAAAACCAAATAAGCAGTACTTTGGTGGCTTGGTTTATGAAAGATGTTAACCAACAAATGGACTAATGCATACAAATAAACAGACTTCCTATCGCAAAAGCAACTTTATTTGAAATTTCAGTTTATGTTCATGTTCTGAGAATATGCTTGCTTGTGACCACAACAATGCAGAATCAGCAAATACACGTGTTTTTTCTGAATGTATGCATTTTTAAGATGTCTTCAAAAAATAAAGTTCTAAAAACTGAACTCTCTTTATTGATAGTCAAGTACTTACCGTAAAAATGTTCATAAATGACTCTCCAACTTATATTGAGAGGTAATGATTTATACACAAGACTAGAGAAGGAAAAATATGGAATAGAAGATGATGTGAAAGATACGAAATGCATTGGAAGACACAATCTAGGAGAAAACTAAATGGCACCTTGGTCACTGGAGGGCCTATAGGCATAGCAGTTAGACCTATAGTGATAAGAGAAGACCCCTACTACAGACCTAGCAGGGCCAGGGGAATCACTTTCCCCAGTACTGAATAATGTGCTTATTTCAACCTCCCTGCCAGCAGCAGCTGTAAAAGCACTGTTACCTGTTGATAAAAAACAATACAGGTGTCCCAAAAGTTGCCCATAAAGTCAGGATATATAGGGAAAATAGGAAATTGTATCTAAATGTACCTTTATTTATAAAATATTTGTTACAAAATTTTATAAAATATTTACAAAATGTCCTCTACATGTTCGCCACCTCTTTGTAAAATTTTGTAATGAATATTTTGTAAATAAAAATCCATTTAGCTACTGGTTCCCATTTTCCTATGTATGACAACTTTATAGGCAAATTTGGGGGCACCCTGTAGTATATTGTGCACCTGTTGATATGTTTGGACATCTGTAGTTATCTTACATAGAATGTCAGCTTAGAATTATCTGAGTATTTCTCTATTGAGTTGTATGGCTTTTTGCATATTAAGTCATTAACACTATCCTATTATCTTCATTTCATTCATCTAATTCTCCATTTGGAGGTTCTAGGTTTCTGTTCTTGGGGATGGTCTCCATTGTGTGTGTGTGTGTATTTGTGTGTGTCCTTAATGTCTGTACATTTGCGAATGTCTCTTATGTGTATATATGTACTTCTTTGCACTTTCTTTTTTGCAGGGGAGTTTTGCTTTCTTCTGCTGTAATTTTTATGTTTAAGTCTTCCATCTTTTCAGAATTTTTTTTCATGTAGTATGATTGAAGGTCTACTTTTATCATTTTCTAGATAGATAGCCAGTTGCATCAAAACTATTAAGTAATTATTCAATTTACACTTCATTGTACTATAAACATTGCCATATATTACATGCTCAGAAGTACTCAGATGCATTTTAAAACTCTTAATTATATTTCTTTCTTCTATTTTTCTATTCTTAAGCCCAAACTATCTTCTTATTTTTCATATTTCTTGGAGAGTCCTGAAAATGCATTTTATGCACATTTAGAATATCTTATTAAATAAAGAATCCAGTAAATGTCTTAACTTACATATTAATTTGGGAAATTTATATTTCACATAGGTCTTCCCATTCAGGATAAAAATCTGCATTTCCACTCCTTCAGATTTTTATTTCATTATTAAGGAAACTTTAATAAGATATTCTATTATAGTGTTCTTCAAATAGACCTTTGCATATTTCATTTTCTCTGAAAATTTCAGAATTATATTGCATTATAAAAATAATTTTCATTTCTATGTCTTGGTTAGCAAAAATTCCTTTCCTTTGTTTGTGTCTATATATCTTACAAATTTTCTAATTAACTTTAGCCATTTTTTACTTGAGCTTTCTTTGCACATAAGGATAATCATCAAAAATAATATTTCTTTACCCAATGTTTTTGCTTGTTATTTTGTTTTCTTCTCTCTACACTTGATGATGATGAGAGCAGCTAATCCTGTCTATTTCTGAATCTTAACTGAAATTATTTTTCATTTGGCTGAAGTAGATAAAATATTTTGATTTAGTGCTCAATTACTTTATTATATTTGAGTAAAATGCTATATTATATTTAAATAGTTTTTATTCTATTCATATTTAATTTCAAATATTTTTAAATAAGAATTATTTAATTCTAGCAAACACATTCTCTGGTCTAAGTACGTAAGAAGAGCCAACATCTAAACTTTCTATCTGCATTTTGAGAAAGGATGGGAGCAGATCAATTTCCAGAATGCAGCTAATGCTCTTCCAAAGATTTTCACTTTGATCAAGGATATATGAGTTTTCTTTCTCACATAATATTAATATTAGAAAACATGTGCATTTCCACAGCAGAAATATTCTTATCTGTCCTCAATGACAAATTTTCATGAAAAATTTTGCAACAGTGTTTTGACATCTAATTACATTGAGTTAAATCCCTGTCGCGTTTTTATGTCTCTTGATCCGAGAGTAAATTTAACTTTCTAATTACTGGTGCTGATTGTCGTGTCTTTAAGATATCCCAAGTAGTAATTTTCTGACTTATTTTTATATTCTCATTTGTCAGCATTTGCCACAATTAGAAAATTGCCAATATCTAAAGAATACTCTTTATTTTTTAATTTTGAAGCTCTTTTTTTTTTCTAATTTTGGAACTCTTTTTTTCTCTTCAGTTACAATTATCTCCCAATAGGAAGTCACCCTCATCCCAAGATCGCAAAAATAAGTTTTCCTAAATTGGCCCTTCTATTTTTAGGATCTAATGTTTTCCTGGAAATTTTTAATTCAAAATTAAACCTAAATCTATTGTGATTTTTCATAGCATTTTTTGTTAATAAAAAATCTGTATAATCCCCTTAAGGATGGTTGCTTCCCTTACAAAAATATAGTGAGTAAAGTGTGATTCCAACTCCTCACTGTGGATCTCATGCTACTTTCTAAAATGCATCATTAATCAAGTTTCTAATGGACACCAACTTTGGACTCTTTAAAAGCTGGATCACAGTCCTCATTCCTAGACTAATTTACAAATTTGTAAAATGGAAAATCTTTTGAAACCAGATAGTCCTGGGTCAGAATTCTGGATCCACCATTTATAAACTACACAAACTTAATTACCTTGATATTAAATTAACTGCAATGTTATTAAAGCGTTTTGTGCAACAAATTATTACCAAGGACAGCACTTGTGGCTCAAGGAGTAGGACACTGGCCCCATATACCAGAGGTGGTGGGTTCGAGCCCAGCCCTGGCCAAAACTGCAAAAAATAAAATAAAATAAAATAAATTATTGCTGAAACTACTATGTCAATTCACTGGACTTATAATCATAACATATATTCTATTCCATAGTTGTGGAAAGTATTTATCTTCTACCTATAAAACATATGACTTGAAAACACTCTGTGGTTATAAATGGAAAACAATTGAGATCCTTATTTCAAATTTTGATGTCACAAAAAAAAAAATAGCATGAAGAGAGAAGTGATAATGTCTGTGGATGTGACTATTTTCTTTATTCTGGAATTTAAAATCTTACATTGGAAGATTTAAAAAAAATACTAATGCTAGTTATAAAACATCTATCACTAATTACATGGAACATGTCTTGGAGAGTCACATGTGCATAAATTGTACATTAACTAGTCTCTTAAAGCTCTGATTGTTGCTTTCCCTTTGCAAACTCCCAGAAAGCATATAAATTTATGATAGGGAGGGTTTCTTACAAAAATTTATGTTCTACAAATTACCTTTGAAAATGTTATTGAATTTAGACCTCCCAGAAATATTGGAAAAATATTTTTTCCACATGTTATATCTAAGAAAACTCTGTGATTTTATTACTAGACCCCAGTAATAAAACAGGTGAGCAGCAAGGTACATGCCATCCAGCACCTGCTCCAGGCACGTAGTGATCACCTCACCTATTTGTCACTAATTACAGGAATGAGATGGTTCTGAAAGCAACCAAACAATTACTATATCATATCTCATAATCTCTTAACATCCCACAAGGGATAGTTCCTTACATTAAATACTTCTTCAAGAACGGAAATAGACCATATTCATTATTGTGCTAATCCTGGACCACACTTATGAGTTCTTCTACAAAGGCTTTACTGAGCTCGTCTTTCTTCTCCCTGATCCAAGGCTTATCTTCTTCAGAGATTCCCAGAAATCCAGAAACACTGGCTCTCATCCTACCTACTCTGAGGCAGGTAAGATGCCTCAGACCTCACTTGGAACCTACTAGTCTTTGTTCTAACACTATAGAAAAATTGAGGTTCATTTCTTTCTGACTTTCCAAGCTGGATTTTCCTTATTTGGGTTTCAGAAACCTCACCTTCAATTATTCTTTATTACAGAATCACTAAATTACAAAATAGAAGTGAATATATTTCCTTTTTTTTTTTTTTTTGAGACAGAGTTTCACTCCTTTTTCCTGAGTACAGTTCAGAGGCACCATCATAGCTCACTGCATCACTACAACCTCAAACTCCTGGGCTCGAGAGGTCCCCCTTCTTTGGCCTCCCCAATACATGGGGCTACAGAACTGCAACACCCCACCTGGCTAATGTTTCTATTTTTAGTAGAGACAGGGTCTTCTTGCTCAGGCTGGTCTCAAACTCTTGAACTCAAGCAATCCTCCCACCTTGGCTTCCCAGAATGCTAGGATTACAGGCGAGACAGCCTAAATCCATGTTATAAATGTACAGATTTACTCAGACTTTTCCAATAAGTGAAGATCCTAATTTTTCAGCAACTTCAGTATAGAAATGCCTACAAGATATCCTTTGTTATTTTCTTTCTTTATTTTTGTGAAATAGTAACATGTTTATTAGGCTTAATATTTACTCATAAACAGTGTTAAACTATTTTCTTAATGTTATATGTGATCTTTTTTTTTCTTTTTATTAAATCAAAACTGTGTACATTAAATGCAATCATGGGGTACAATGTGCTGGTTTCATAAACAATCTGAAATGTTTTCATCAAACTGTTTAACATAGCCTTTATGGCATTTTCTTAGTTATTGTGTTAAGACATTTGTATTCTGCATTTAGTAAGTTTCACCTGTACCCTTCTAAGATGCACCGCAGGTGTGGTCCCACCAATTATCCTCCTTCACCCATCCTCCCCACTCCCCTCCCTTCCCTTGCCCCTTTCCCCATATTCTTGTGCTATAATTGGGTTTTAGCCTTCATATGAAAGCTATAAATTAGTTTCATAGTAGGGCTGAGTATATTGGATACTTTTTCTTCAATTCTTGAGATACTTTGCTAAGAAGAATATGTTCCAGCTCCATCCATGTAAACATGAAAGAGATAAAGTCTCCATCTTTCTTTCATCCTGCTGTGGCTGTAAGAAAACTCTTATCTTGTGAACGCTAGTTGATTTCAGTAGAAACACAAGGAAGAATAAACTGAGTTCTCTGTCATAAACAAAGAGCCTTTGGAAAGTGCCAAGAAACATAAAGCAAGCATGGTACAGAGTTTAGAGACAAGTTCATTTTACATAATAATAAACAATACAGGTAGCACCACCCATTATTCATAAATGATGGGCTGTTCAGTAGATGGTGTTGGAGAAACTGGTACAGAATAGTAAAAAACAAAACTGGAGCATCACATATAAAAGTAGACCTAAGGTGGTCTACTAAGGTGGTGATCCAAAGAGTTTAATGTAAAACTTAAAACTGATAAAAGAAAATGTAGGATATCATTGACACAAGTATGACATCCATCTTCTTAAATAAAACTACAAAATCATGCTTTATAGGTTGAAAATTGTTCTCAATTATGCACACTCTGAGTAAAAATAAAGGACAGTTTGGAAGATTTTTTTCAGTGTCTAAAAATGACAAAGGACTTTATCAAAATAGGGTGAACCCATAAAAGTCACTAAGAAAAAGAGAAACCTCAATGGAAAGAAAAAAATGAGTAAAGGATAAAGAAGAGAAAAACACAATGGTTAATATGTTCTGGAAGGTGTGGAGAACAGGAAAGTTTATACACGGTTGATTGGATGTAAATTAGTGCAACCTCTATGAGGAACAGTATGGAACCCCACTCTGGCTGTCCACTCAAAGGGAAGGGAATCAATAGATAAGAAAGATGCCTCCGATCGGGTGTTAAGACTGCCAGTACTGTGTGGAATAGATGTGAAATGCACTGGACTTTGGAATCTAAGAAGGGGGCACACACATTCACCTGTTTTTGCTTTGGCAGCCTCTTCTCCTTTCTCTTCAATCCCCAAAGACCTAAGGAGTTGGGCACACACTGCAGATAGGCTGGCACAACCCCAAGCTACACCCATGAATTTTTTTACTGACCTATGGCTAAAAGTGGCCACATGACACAAATGCTCAAACTGTATGTTCAAAGAGTCTTCTAGGAAGGGTTTCTCTTCCCATGGAAAAGGATGAAAGTTCTTAAAGCCCTGATGCTCTCCATCATCTGTCCTCCTTGCTACTCCTGCAAGGATGTTGAACACAATGTGAGTCCTACAGCGCAACCAGTGTGAAACCATGAGAAGGGGGCCCAATTCCTCCTCATGTCCTGGAGCACGTGTAGCGGACTGACATGCTTACTCCAAGATTTCTTATTTCCCATATTAAAAAAAGAAAAGTTAACATTCGATTAATATTGCTACCTCTTAGTGACCATGACTTAAACACAGGACAAGCCAATCACTTCTTGTCGTGTCATGTAAATAGAGTCCCTTTCTCATTAATCTCTCTGCTGCAATCCTTTATCATGCACAACATAAAATTTTGAATGTGAAATGTGTGTTTATGTTTAGATATAAATGTGAAGAATTAACATACAAGTAGTTATGTACTAAAGAGCCAGTATTTAAAATCAGCCGATAAAAAATAGTTTTTCTGCTATGCTGTGGCCACCAGGCTTTCCGAGAGGCCACAAACCCTGAAATTAATGGTGATGCCAACATCAAAAAGCCAAAATGTGTTAGTAAATAAAGACTTTTATTAAGAAACTGCTATTTTTATTCCATTTTAGTAAGCTCTAATTATATAGTCTTCTTCTGCTTCTGTAAATAGTCACAGGACAAAGGTGACGTAAAAGAGGTAGGAATTTACTTTTGAAAATTAATCTGAATAAAATATACCGTCTTCAATGATGTGATGGAATTATCAGTCTCTACTCCCCCACTGCAGATTTGTATCTGTTAATTCAGGTACCCAGCAGACAATAGTCAATCATTACTTTGGTGTGAAGGGAATGAACAGGGGAAATTTCTACTGGACTTGATAGTGGAGCGGTCATTTTAAAAGGCAAGGGTGATCTGCGGTGACGATCAGGAGCAAGAGGAATAGCATCATCTGTAGGAAGATGGTCAGTAGCTACCACATCCACAGCCGATGGTCAGTAGCTACCATATCCACCACATCCACAGCCAAAGCTAGATGCACAGCCATGGTCAGACCTGTAGTCATAGCCCCATAGTAGTAGCAGCACCTAGTGTCAGGTGGTGATGTTTCAGGTGAACTGTGGGAGAGTATTTCTGAAGTGTAAGTGTCATCGACTCTTCCAGCGTCTTTACACACTTACAAGGATGCCTGGGTCATATTCACAGAAGTTCTTTCTCTATGAAGAGCTCATTCTACATATAGCCATTTTGTTAGGAATTCGTAATTTACTTCCTGCTTCCCTAGGAATTTGTTCAAGCCTTAAAAGAAAATAAATATGGCATTTCCTAAATACCCAAGCTTATTCAACCACAAATTTATCTTCCATAATTTCATTTCTTGACCATCACATAACATCATCAAAATAAGCTTGAAGGGCAGTGCCTATGGCTCAAAGGAGTAGGGCACTGGCCCCATATGCTGGAGGTGGTGGGTTCAAACCCAGCCCCAGCCAAAAACTGCAAAAAACAACCTTGAACAGTAAATATGTGTTTATCATTCTCCTCTTTCAAGTTTGTGTCAATTATCTATTAATAAAAGTTCTACTCATTACTATTAATATCATCACCATCATCCTTTGAATTTCTTTTATGTCTTTCTTAATATTTGGGGGGTTTTCCATCATAATGACTCTAAATTCCTTTTATGGATTTTTGGTAAGGAATTGAGTCTTTCAACATGCCGCACCCACTCCCTGGAACACTGTCCTCTCTGAAAAAATAAAGCTTGTCCATCCCCTTTTTTCCAGGCAAATTATATCTTCTTCCTTCTTTGAGGGAAAAATAATTGGTTAAACTTCTGATGGATCCATTATATGAGGAGATAGATCATTTATTACATAAACAACAAACTTTTCCAAGAGTTTCAATTTATTTTGAGGGAAATTCCTTGGCTTCTTTGTTTCCAACTATTAAATACGATTCTTCAACACAGATTTCTTTGTGGGCTTACTCAATTCTCAGTGCTTCCTACCATTGCTCCCCATTAAAACGTAGCTAATCAATAATTAATTCTTTCAGACAAATGGAGCAGATGGGGAATGGGGAGAACTTTATCAAAAGATAGGAAATTTCAGAAAGGCAGGAGGAATCAGCATTAGTGATCTATCGCACAGTATGGTGACTATAATAAATAACAATAATGAAGTGTAGATTTCAAAATTTCTAAGAGGGTAGATCTGAAATATTTTTCACCATAAAAAAGTATAAGAATATAAGCTGATGGATTTGTTAATTAGCTTGATTTAAACCTTCACAGTTATTTTCTTAATTTAGTCTCACCTAACTTCTCCAAAGCAAAATGTTAAAGATGCTTACTCATGCTACTGTGGTAAAACATCTTATGTTATACCATTATAACCTTTCCATGGGATTTCTTCTTCACCCTTTCTTTGAGTTGATACCATCTTCTCCCATCATCCACGATGAATGGGTTTATGGTCCATGACCTCTCTTCATTGACAACTCTTCCTTTATTTTTGTTTTGTGTGTGTGTTTTTTTTAATTGTTGGGGATTCATTGAGGGTACAAAGAACCATGTTACATTGATTGCATTTGTCAGGTAAAGTCCCTCTTATAATTGTGTCCTGCCCCTGACAGCTCTTTCTTAATTTTGCCCTAAGTTTTGGGGTTCTTGTGACTACTTCACTGTCCTTCTTGGCCTCTCATTTTACACACTAGATTTGTCTGCTGCCATTGATTTCATCACCGTATATACACAGATGGCTCCTAGAACTAAAGTTCCCTCTGTCAGTCTAGATCCAATCAGGAAACAAAAATATCGCACAGTCAGTTAACAAGGGAAAGTTTCACATACAAATTACAGACCATAATAAAAGACCACCTATATGATAAGAAGAAACTATATGGATGTTCCACTCAAGGAATGTATGCATTGAAAAGTTAAAAACGTTGTCTTGTGCACTTTTAAAAAAAAATGTTAAAAGGGTAGGTATCATGATATGTGTTCCTACCTCTAGAGGATAAACAAAAAAAGAGCAGAGGAAACTTTTGCTGTCGATGAATATGTTTATACTTGCTTGTGGATATGGCTTCATGGAGGTAAGCATGTGTCCAAACCCATGAAATTATATACATTAAATATGTGTGTTTATATCAATTCTATTTCATTAAAACTTATAAATAAATGAAACTTGCTCTACAGTCACTAAGCAAACATAAGGCACCCTCTGAGGCCCAGTTGGTGAACAAGCGATGCACATCTAGTGATGTGGACATTAGAAGGCCCGGGATGCCCTGGGTCACAGGAAGACTATGGAAGAGATTGGAGAGGGGACCCTATGGAAGAAACCTGGGTATCTGTGAGCTCCACGGAGAAATATGGGCAAGAAATCTTCCAAGTGCTAGTTACTTAGAAGCGGCCAAATAAAATTATTGCCTTGCTGAAGCTCAATGTCGCTGAGAATCCAGCATGTTCCAGACCCAAATCTGAGGTGGAGTCTCAGCAGATGTCCTCACACCTGCACGGCCAACACCCTCTCCTTCCATACTGCGCTCCACCCAAAGAATGCTGGTAAGCTGCTTCCTCCTGCAATGTCCCCGCAGCATCCTCTACTGAGAAAAGTTGAAGTCGTGCTCATGTTAAAGAAGAAATGCTTAAAGAATCCCATCTGTTATCAAAGTTCATATATTAAATGGATAAATTTGATACCGACAGGCCATCAAGTGATGACCAGTGTGGTTTCTTTTCCAAGTTCCCAAGGCTCAGTAGGAGAATTAACTTTCTATGGCAAACAGACTGATCAATATCCTGACTGAGCCACTTAATAACATTAAAGTCATTGAAAATATTCTCAGGCTATATGAACCTTGGTTTCTGCCACTGCTAAATGAGAATAAAAATATTTACATGTATTTAAAAAATATTTAAGGGACATATGGAAAATATATAGGAAATAGAAAGTTTATACCACATACCTGATACTTTGGAGACAATATATTTATTTCTTTCTCCCTTTTCCTTTATTGAAATATAAGCATTCTCAAATAACAGTTCTTCAAATCTCCCTATGTACTCGTGTCATCTATTTATTATGCTAATATTTTAGGATTTACTTTAATTTTGCCATTTTGAAAGTATAGGGAAAATATATGCATATATATCAATTAATATTTTTCATAAGAAATTTTTCAACAATGAACGAACCCCCTCAGAAAATGAACTACCATGTAATCGACCTCAGTACACTTTGCCTGGAGCATTTCATATGGTAATCTTTGGTGAAAATACAGAATCAAGCAATGCATCACAGGGCTTGGCTTCATAGCATATTTGGAAGCACAGTCACCATGAAAACGTATTAAAATGACCAATACCCCAATTGAAAACGTGCCTATGTTTTAAATAAGGTGTGTTAAATAAGGTAAATTTTTGCATTCCCAGGCTGTCATGGGATTGCTGTGTAAAAGTCAGTCAGTCTGTGTTTGGAAGTGTGACCACACCGCAGTTGAAGATATTTGAGGAGGTGAAGAAAGTGTCCCTACGAAAGGGCCCTCCTAGTTCATGAGATCTTACTTTAAAAGTTCTATGTGAATAATGTTAACAAATACACATTTCCCCTCTTTACTCTCGCTTTCTTAGATATCGATTTAATCTCAGTCAAAATGTGATTTTATCCAATTCTACACTCTAGTAGGCTGTCTTCTCTACATAAGAAATGCTTTTTCTCCGGGAAATGTTTCCTCTTCAGATGTCTGTATTTGACATTTAAAATTATTCTGTGAAACTAGCAGATTGTGAATTATGAACGCCATTTTAACTAAAGAGGAAGCCAAAGCTCAGAAGAGTTAGAATTCTACATGCAGCCAATAATTTTCTCCAGAGAGACATCAGTAGCTTCTCCTTGAATGTTTTCAGTTTGTGGAAACTGTCGACTTTCTGTCTTAAACAATCGCATTATATTGCGAAAATCTCTTTATGTTAATAGTTTCTATACAACCTAAATCTCTCACAGTCACTGATGCGGAGTCCCTTGCTTGCACATTTCTTTGCCGGATTCCTACCTAACGTGTCTCCCATGAAGTCTCCAGTGCAGCTTTTGGTTAATATGAATTTTTTTTTTTTTTTTGTAGAGACAGAGTTTCACTTTATTGCCCTCGGTAGAGTGCTGTGGTGTCACAGCTCACAGCAACCTCCAGCTCTTGGACTTGGGTGATTCTCTTGCCTCAGCCTCCCAAGTAGCTGGGACCACAGGCGCCTGCCACAACACCTGGCTATTTTTTTTTGTTGCAGTTCTGCCTGGGCTGGGTTTCAACCCGCCACCCTCTGTATATGGGGCCGGTGCCCTACTCACTGAGCCACAGACACTGCCCATATGAAATATTTTTAATACTATTAAGATTTTGGTTTTTTATAAGGCTTTTTAAATTTCAAAATATTACAGGATTGCAAATCTTTTTGGTTACATGTATCCATGTCGTCATGCTTGAGACAGGGTTATACATGAACCCATCACCAGGGTGGTGTTTATCATACCCATTAGGTAGGTTTTTGCCCATCCCCCCAGCTCAATTTCCACTGACTTTTACTTCCCTCTGTGCACAGGTGTGCTCACTGGGTAGTTCCAATTTAGTATTATACAGCATAAAGTACAACTCCACCATGAGGAAGGGTAACTTAAGCCCTTTTGCAACAATTTGGATGAAACTGGAGAACATTATATGAAGTGAGGTATCAAAGATTGGAAAAACACACACCACACCACATGTATTCACTGTTAATGTGAAGTATTTTTATCTCCTGCCTCCTTTTTAGATTTAAGCTTCTAGGATACTTGAACAAATCTCAAAGACCTCCCGTACTTTGTTAATATGGTTGTTATGACCTCTCCTCAACTATTGTGCCTTGTTTCTTTCCTGAGAGAGAAGATATTCAAAATATGCTCATCCTCTCTGGCCACCATCCAAACCCATAAAAAGTTATGTCTTCCCCCCTCTTTCCTATTGCTTTTAAGAACATTACCACTTTCTTCAGTGACTCTGAATCTATCCCTCAGAGTTACTGTTTCAATTGTAAAATCAGTATTCTTTAAAATTCTGATTTGGAAGAGGTGTTCAGGTTCAGTTAGATTTATCTGGCACCTGTATCATTTAATTTCCTCATAAAACCAAGAATAAATACAGTATGGTATAGACTAAAGCTGGAAATCCCAGCACCAAATTCCTTTTTTTTACTTATTTTTATTTTTTAATCCCTACACCAAATTCCTTTTTTTATTTATTTTTATTTTTTAATTTTTTAATTTTTTTTTTTTTTTGGAAATTGTTACATATTAAGAAATCTACTTCCTCATAATTCAAACATGTTGTTCTAATTCTGGCTCCTAGAACCAGGAAACAAATTTTAGCCTACCTTCCCATAACAACCTTCGAATGTGTATAGAAAATCCTTAACGCAAACTGCTATGAGGTACAAGCTTCTAAAGAGTCTTTCTTCTAGCCTTCTCTTTCTTTCCCGTCCTTCTCTGAGCTTCCTTTGCAAATTTTCAAGTCTAGACCATAGCACATATCATCTCAACTGTTCTCATATCCTAACACGGCATCTTTCTGCCTTCCCTCCACAGTTTGATCCACTCATGCATTTTGGAATGGTATAGAAATTATGTGAATGTCTGAGTTAGTGTTGACACAAATTGTGATACATTTGTACATGGTAAGACATAGCATACATTTGAATTTGTGTGTTTATATAAAATTTAATAAATAAGCATAAAAGATATTTGAAAGTTGTTTTTATTACACAAACACAAATGGGTGAAAAAACCAATAAATATCATAAAATAAAATCTGAATGAATCTGAACTCCTTACAGCACAAAACCCTGCCTGTGTGGCCCTCTCTCACCTCCCTCTTCTGCCTTGCTTCTTTCTGTGCTCTTACTTATACACTGAGTGTAGTCAGGTGGATTTCTTTACAGTTCCCAAGCTTGGCAAACACCCACTACCTCCAGCCCTTTGCACTTGTTCCCCCTTCTGTATGACTCATTCATTCCCCAGTTCTGACACCTACTTCTGTTCAGATTTTCAAATCTCAGCTTAAATGTCACTTCTTAAAAGATACTTACCTGATCTTCCCATTCGAAATAAGCCCCTTTGACTTCTTACAGCATACCACTGTTTATTTCATTAATGATTATAAAACAGCTGACGATATTGTTTATCTATTTTTCTTTAGTTATTTGGATGTGAAATTGGTTGTTTAAACTTCTGTCTATCTCCCCCACTAGAACATATCCTCTGTGGGTACAAATACAGTTAGCCTTGTTCAATGTTGCATTAAAGCCCAACAAAAAATCAAAGATTTAAATATATGCAGAGATAAGCCATACTTATGGATTGTACTCAATATTATTATGAGGTTCATCCCCTCTGAATTGATCTATAGATTCAAATCAGTCCCTATCAATATCTCAACAGGATTTTTTTTTTAGATATTGACAAGCTGATTTGAATATTTAGATGGATCAGTCAACATATTTTTGTTTATGTTTTAATTCATCATTGGCACATACTAATTACACACATTTATGGGGTACAATGTGATATTTCAACACATGTATTGAGATAATTACTCTATCCATCACTTTAAACAGTATTGCTTATTTGTGGTGCCAACATTCAAAATCTTTTGTAGACATCTTGAAATTACAATACATTGTCATTTGCTATTGTCACCCTACTGACTAATAGAACACCAAAATTTATTCTCTCTAACTGAAATTTTGTCCACAGTCAAAAGCAATTTTAAAAAAGCAATCAAGGTCAAAAGCTTCACTCTACCTACCATCAACATGTACTACAACCCTGCTATAAACAAAACCACCTAGTATTAATGAAAGAATGAAAAGTAAGTAGCAGTCTACTAACATGATAGTTGCCCATATTTCCAGGAAGGACACAGATACTGAAGTCAGTGAAAATTCTGATGGAAAGAACATAAACAATTGCAAAAACAAAATTTGTTTATTGGAAAGGTATCGTTTTCTCTAACTACAGAGTATTTATGCTTATGATTCATACAAAACTGAAAAATAAGAGAACCAATAATTTTCATTTTGAATATTATAAGAATAAAATCTTCTGGAGTATTTATATATTCTCAGTAACAAACAAGTTATTTGAAGCACACCAAGGTAATATTCAATCCTTATATAGGCATCCTTTGGGAGGAAGTATTAATCTTAACATGTGATTTTAGAAGCTTGTTCTGGATGATGTTCTAGCAGCAAAAGGAAGGCATCTTCTGTATCAAAATGGTTGGTAGATACAGCAGCCATGCCTTAATTTGGCTAGCTTGCTAATTACTAAACATTTCATAAGTGATTTAACAGGAGCCCAATGTTGCCCTAAATACAGAAACTCTTCTGTATTTCATGTTATAGAGTTCCTATGAATCCAAATACACATGAATATAATCTTCTGATACTATAGTCTCTCCTGTGGCCATCCCTCAATACATTTTTATCAACTGTAGGTGTCCATTTACTTCATTCAAGAGTTGTTAAATATTGTATAAATTATAAATCCCTTCAGATATTTTTATCTATTTGATCCCAGTGAAAATATGAAAGAGGTGGGTAACTTATAATATATTGAGGTACAAAAAGAGGTTAAGAAACTTACTTAAGTCAAGCAGCTTATATATTACAAAGTTCAAGGATTTCTTCTTCTTTGTTATGCTACATAAAATCTCCCTTACTGTTAACAGGAACCTCATCATTCCTTATAATGATCCATTGCACTGTGTAATTACTCTGTTATAAACCTACCTGCCTTACAATCTGTCATTATTCCCATTATCACTTGGGGGTCCCAGTAAAATCTATTTAAATATTTTGTTCCCAAGCCACTCCCATCAAGTATGCTTATAGTTCCTCTCACTTTTTCATTCTGTCTCCAGAATGGTGTTTCCTTGAACCCATTGTTATGACTGGCTTCCTAATCTCTGCTATGTGCATAAATGTTATCCTGGTTGTCCAAGACAACCACATATCTTACCAGATCGTATAGAAAACAGAAGAGGAAGTCTATTTTAATACTTTTCTATTACTGCATAACAAATTAGCATAAGACTAGTCACTTAAAATAACACTCACTCATTATCTCAGACTCACTTCATGGATTAGAACTCTAAATTTAGGCCAGCTGGTCTCTGTGTTCAAGGTCTCACAATACTGCTATCAAGGTGTCAGCCAGGACATCTAAAAAATCTCTTTGCCATATCACTTAATGAGAGTTGCCAGATTTAGTAAGTATGCCCCCTAACATTTCATGAAGCATGCTCATACTAAAAAGTTATCTGTTATTTATGATATTTATCTGAAATTCAAGTTTTTCCACCTTGTGTTTTTCTGTGCCAACCCTAAACATAACAATCGCAGAAGTTTTATATCCCATCATCTTTCCCAAAGTGAAAGACAAGTTACAGGTCCTTCTCACAATAAGAGAAGGAATCATATAAGGGGAGCTTTATTTGGTGTCAACTTTTAATTCTGCCTACCTGCAACTATGAATTTTTTCCTTTAACTCAGTAAGTGATTACACCTTTTCCAGGAGAGATGATGGCTATAGCAATATAGTTTCAGCATACACATTTTCAAAACACATTTCCTCCTTTCCCCATGTCTAGAAGGTTATTTCTTTTCTGGAAAAAAAATAACCTTCATATTTCAGGCAGAAATTTGCCTCTTTTTCAGACATATTCCTGCCCCTTCTCTCTGCTCAATCTTGTTCCTGCTCCTTCCTCTGAGTTCTTCCTCTACTCCCCAAACACTCCTGTAAGTAACTGTTTTGTAGCAATAGTCTGATCTTTGTGACTTATGGCTGCCCACGCCTTTCCCACATTTTGGAAAGCAAGGATGAAATATTTTAGTCCTCAGTTGGTAGCACATAATGAAGTGTAGTTTTAATAGATGCACAATAAATCTTTCCTACAGGAATTCATCTAATTCATAAGTGTGGTTTTATGTCTTCAAGAATGTCAATCTATCCATCTATCCCTTTGTTGTTCTTCTTCTTCTCGAGACTGTAATTTCTATACAAATTCAAGGAAATCTAGGAACATTGAATTTATTTGACCATGGGGTGGCTAAGTTTGACTCTCACGGTCTGACAATCTTCCTATATCCCACATGATGATAGGATTTCTACAAACATATTACTACTCGCCTCTCCTTTTACATATAGAAACATAAGAGATTCTGTTCTGTATTTTCTTGATATCATCATCACCACTTTTACAATCAGGCTTCAAAGCTCAAATTCATTTCTAACTTATAGTGTCCTAGAATAGGGTGCAGACAAAAAAAATGTATTCATAAGATCAGGTGATTTTATGCCTTTCCCTGAGCTTGGAACTTACCTCAAAAATAACTCTTACAGTGAGTGAGCACACCTAAGTTTAAAAACAGCCAATAATAGAGCACCTGATGAGGAATTCATTCCTGTTCCAGTTGGTGTCTCATGTGAAAAAGAGCTCTTGTGTTGAGGAATTTATGGGTCATTACTATACGTTCGTATCAACCTAATTAGTGCCTCTACAGACATAAAGGACTCATCTGCAATACGAGCCTTGCTAATTTTGCAACACCATTCTTTAAGTTATATAACTATACATCCCACTCTAAATTCTCCACAGTTCCAATTGCTAGGAAGAACTATATACTATTTAGAATTTTCTATCTTCTTTTTCACTGTTGCATATTAGTTCTGATAATTTCTACCCTCTTCAAGTCCCTTATGTTCATCTGTTCTTTTTTCTTCATCTATGGCAACACCCAAATGCAGGCCTATCTAACCAGTCTCTAACTCATACATACAACTAACTTTTGAGCCTTCTGTCCCTTCCCATCCAACTCATATTTTGCAACATTAACATTTTCCCAAAGCAGACTTTCCTATGTCATTCTGCATTTGTAAGTGTGCATATGGATGAGTGCAGGAGTCCAAACAGACCCAGAGTTGTGTGTTATGGCTCGTGCCTGTAATCCCAGCACTTTGAAGACTGAGGCAGGAGGATTGCTTGTGACCAGGAGTTCAAGACCAGTCTGGGCAACACAGCCAGAGTTCATCTCCAAAACATTTGAAAAATTAGCGAAGCATGGTGGCATGTACCTGTAGACTCAGCTCCCTGAGAGGTTGAAGCAAGAGGATCACTTGAGCCCAGGAATTCAAGGTTGCAATGAGCCATAATAGTGCCCCTGCACTCTCACCTAGATGACAGAGTAAGACCCTGTCTCTAAAAAATTAAAATAAAGATCTAATGGCAGGTCTATTTTTAGATCTCTAAGTATTCTCCAAACATCCTTCCAAAAGGAATGTATTAGTGTGCATTCCCACCAGCAGTGTAGAAGTGTTCCCTTTTCTCCACATCCACGCCAACATCTCTGGTTTTGGGATTTT
>CAUYRH010039597.1:0-21172 GCA_963574655.1 Perodicticus potto
TGCATATGTGAAGGATCAGGAGAAATCTTCTAAATACGGATCAAAATTGTTTTCACATAGTAAATGAGAAAATATCATGAATGTTACATTAATCAGGTGGATAAAAATATCTCCGATTGTATGGGAAGCCCGCACACTGTACTGCATGACTGAATTATTGTACACAGTTATGACTCAATAAAAAATAATTAAAAATTAAAAAAAAAATCATAGTTTAGAAAAATAAACAATAAATATATAATGGTCACTTTTTCATCTCTTAAGGGATAGATATTTCTTTACAACCTCAAATTAATAAACATCAAACATAAGTGGAAATATAACTACAGAACCAAAACCTTTGTTGCAATTTATAATTTGCCTCATTAGTTTATTTCCTACAAATTTAGGGAACTTCTAGTACTCGAAACAATTGCTATTATAAAAGTCTAGTGTCCATCACCATGGGAACTTCTATTGCATATTTCTCACTGCCTTCCTTTCCTTCCTAATTCATATACACGCTTATGACATCTGTAGACATATTTTAAACTCTTTGGAAAATCTCCGGAGAGTGAAGAGATTGCTGTCCTTATGCAAGCAACATGACAACTGATTTTGCACAAAACCTTATCACTTTGTTCCAAGTAATCAGGATCCATTGCTCTGAAAGAAAACTAGGGGAATAATAAAATGCCACGGATTTATTCTGAAATATGTGGGTCGAAGTGTAACCTAAAAATATGCACAGCCATAAGCTTTCCTCTCAGAGATGTGTTTTTAAATTCGCATTTTAAACCTAAAAAGACTGACATTAAAACCATTACAAGACAAAACATTTATTGTAAATGGCTGAAAAGAGAAAGAAAAAGTCTGTCATGCATGATTTAGGAAGGCACTGTCCGTTCTACCAAGGCAAGCAATTCATGTGAAAAATTAGATTTTAAGCTAACATATTATATCTTTCCAACACATTCAGTATCTCCATGTAGTTATACATATGTCGACTAAGTCATACTCCTATGAAAATAAAATATACTTCTAAAGGAATAGACTTTTATATAAATTTAGGAGGAGGAGAACAAGAAGCTTAACTAATTCTTGCCTTACAGGGGGTGTTTCCAGCACTCACACTGTATTTAGCAGCCTTTGATCTCCTACTAAATTTATATTCATGACAGTGTAACACAGAGACGAGTGAATACAGTGAAAACATAAAGGACAATGGCCCAGGGGAAGCATAAAGATACAGTTGTATTTTAATATCATTTTTCTACATAACAACAGTAATAATGTCCTGGATTTCAATTTCTTTTTTGCATTCAAGTGTCTCAAAGAACTTATAAAGTCAAAGAAGCCTGCCGGCCATGCAAGTTAGTCAAGTATAATTACTTATTTTCTAGCAAGGTAAATAAATATATGGTAAAATTTAAAGATTATGCCAAAGCAAAATATGCTTCTTCTATTAGAAATATTTTAGCCACATCAAGTTATGTTCAAAGGGCAATTGACTAGGGAAATAATATTGTGAGAAACCTTTGGAGAAAGAAATGGTGTTTTTGGTTGGAAAAAAAAAAAGCAACAGTTTTTTTTTTCTTATAAATAAAGACAGAACAGAGAGGAAAATATCAGAAACACATCATAATTAACTGTTTCTAGAGTATTTTAGTCATTCTAGCAGCCTGATCTTGCATATTGCACCTTCATACTTCCAGTATAGAATTCATAATTTCCATTTTGAGTCCTGCTGATTAAAATCTGTTTTCACTGACAATTCTATCTCGAACAAATACATCTATTACCTAATGGTCTCACATTTTTTCCCTCAGATTATTCACATTAGTAACAATAACACCTAAAGTTTATCATAGTTTTAAGCAGTTTTAAGTGCTGAGGTGTGCATTTTCATTTAATTCCCACAACTTTGCTTCTCAGGTATATATTTTATCATTTTTATTTGATTTTTAAAGTTAAATACTTTTATATTAGAGGAAAAAGAAAAGATTTTCCAAGTTCACAAAGTAAGTGAATACTTCTGCTCGAATTGAAATTATCATCTACTTAACAGAATGTTAGCTTCTCCAGGCAGATATAATATCATTTATCTTTGAACCTTCAACATCTGGTATATTTTCAACTTTTGGAGAAAAAGCAAGTGACAATTCTTGGTTGTTTTAAGTGATTTTTAAAATGAAAATAATGGAATGTATTGACATAAAGGGATATTTTTAATAGAATGCTTCTAACTTTGTCATCTATTAATCTAAAACAGCAAGTAGGGAAACTTCAGATTCTTAAAGGCACACATGTTATGCACTTAAAAATTTTTATAATCTCTATGAAATAAAAATGATTATTTAAATTAATAGTATTTGCTAATTAAAAATGAAAAGAATCCAACCTAAATTTAATTTACAATGTTTCCTTAAACCCATGGCTTTTTGATATCACCCTTCACTTACTGCGATTTAACTTTAAAACAACCATGAAGATTTAATTATGCGTTGACTCCTGAGGGATGCCCTCAGACATCAGTTTTCATCTCTCATGGACAGATCATTTGCACTTAACTTATAAACCACTGAAAATCAATTTTTAATGGAAATACTTGCACAACCTTAACAGCAAAAGAGCAAAAATGTAGGTATAATATCAAGTGGCAGGTTATTAACTATAACTTCAATATTATGTTCTTTTGACACAAGACTATGTCAGACATAAATAAGCGAGCACTTTCCACACAAGTCACACTTACCAGAAGACTATTTGTCAAAGAGTTTTAGTGGGCCCAGCACTGAGCCCATGGGGACCCTGAAGAAAATTCTGAGCTGCTTAGCAAGAAGGCACTGAACCAAAAAATTTGTGCTTTGAAACGATGTTAAAGGTCTAAATGAAAAACTGAGAAGCAAGGAAATGTAGAGTTAAGTCTGAAACTCCATCATTAACCACACCAGCCAACTTAGAAAGGGTTTTAGGTATAATGTATAAGTTGGTTCAAAAATCAGTAATGACACCAAGGCAATATTTCTGCACCATGCCATGTACATTCATTTTCATGCCTATATTTTTATAGCTTATAAATGATGTTTAAGATATTCAAATTGATTCAGTTTTTAATTAATTAAATTTCAGATGAGCCTGACCCATTATGGGTCAGAACCTGATAGTGACAATTGCAAAAATATGATTTTTCCCTCTAATGAATTAAATGGTTTAAATTTCTTAGCTAAGGTCCTATCAGAGTCCAGTTTACAAACTCAAACATTAAAGAGTTTTCTTATGTTCCATAAATAAACATAATTATAACTGTGAGGCTTAATGATTTTTTGAAAAAAATTCTGTACTATTAATAATGAAATACTCTAATCATTAATCTTGCCACTAGTCATTTAAAATCTACTATGTGAATAGAATCTTCATAAGTTGTTTAGTTTTATAAATATTTAGATAATTTTCATGAAATATAGTAATTTAATATTTAGAAAAATCAAGTATATAGCACTTTAGAATTCAAATATTATTATATTCGAAAAATAACATAAATTAATTAGCTCAAAATTTACTAGGTGAGGCCAGAATTTTGAACTATATGCAGCCCTTATTGAATTCCTTTTAGTCTTACATTTAATAGTATTTTTTAAAAAGCACTAAGATGTAATGTAGTCAATCACACACACAAATAAAAAATATTCTCTAAGAAATGTTATTTTTCTGTGGAGCAGTACTTAATATACACTTTAATTGTAACAATATCTATTATACTTAGATTAAGGAAATTCTGTGGTTCAGTAACAAAAAAAATAGGGTTATATTTCTACTGAGGCCTAGAAAATAAGTTTTAAATTTATTTAGATTTAAAATCCATTTTAAAGGCAGTATTAAGTTTCATGCATTAGAAATTTTTATACCTCTGCTCAATGACTTGGGGTTTTACTTACTAGAACACAAGCTATACAATGGAGAAAGCTTTTTATGTTTTGTTTATTGCATAGAACCTAGAATTACTTTTGGCAGGTGATAAAGGCTTATTAATGTTAGTTAAATAAAAGTTACTTTCTAATATCAACTGTCGTTCTTTAACAATAAAGTATATTTGAAAATTCAGTCTTGTCTACACTACCCAGAGGAAAGCCTGAACTATTTAATCTTGCTGACACATTTCTAACTAGAACGTCTAGTTGCTGGAGGCTCAAGTTGAAATCCCCTAGCTTTCTAGTATAATGTGAGTTTAATCTTTACTGCCAATTTTGTTCTAGCCTGAACATGAATTATTTTTGCAACACGTATCATCAGGGAAGCTGTTATACAAAAAGTAATACACCGTGTTTGACTGTAAAATGAATACCAGTATTTATTAACTGTTCTACAATACATGTTTATATTTAAGATAATGTAATCAGAGACTTTGTTCAGTTTAAAGAAACTGTTTTTGACCGAAAGTAGGTAACATACTAAGTTGATTTTTAGGGAACAGAGTAATGTTTGCAATGTTTTTCTTTAACTGGCAAGTTTATCTTTGGTATTGTTAAGTGCAAAAAGAGCCAGTGATGTTCCTTTTTTTTTCTTTATTAAATCATAACTGTGCACATGAATTCATTTATGGGGTACAGAGTGCTGATTCGATATACAATGTGGAATGCTTACATCACTTCGCTTACTTATTTGTTGTGGAAAGACATTTATACTCTATTCTTAATAGTTTTAAAATGTACCATTGCATTATGCCCATTAGGTGAGGTCCCCCAAATACCCTCCCCCCTCCCAGACTCCATCCCCCCCTCCTCTCTCCTTCCTCTTCCCTCCTTCTTTCTGGACTATAATTATGTTTTTTGCTAATCTAGGGTGTTATTATGGTCTCACTCCCAAACTCCTTTATTTACCTTAAGTTCCTACTTGTTTGATAAATTCTACTCTTTTGCTCTCCAGCATTTTTCTTTGTACTAAGATGTAAATTCTCAGACTTAGAGTGCTTTGACTTCCAGTTTACTTTTTACATGGAGGAAAATGAACCTTACACAACAATGACAAAACCTCTAAAATGCAAGTGTGAATATAGAATGCCAAGTAATATTGTTGAATGAATGGTTCCCTGAATGATAAAATGATTGTGGTGAACCAACTGCTTCTGTGATATCTACATGTGCCGTCTGCTTTGGATGTTTCTCAGTGAATACTTCTTCAGGGATTCATTATACTTCATGATGGAAAAACAAAATATAAAATAAAAAGTGAGACAAAATGAACTGGCTTTATTTAACAACCAGGTGAAAAATAAATATAACATAAAAACATGGCTTAATCATATGAACTTAAAATCCACAATTTTTTTTGTGGGCATTATCATTACACTAAAAATGCCATTTATACTTAGCCACTGTTTTCACTGGAGGAAAAGCCTTCATGTAATATAATAATTCTTAACCAGCTAATGCAGTGGAAGAAGAGAACTCCCTCCAAGTGTTTGGGGAGCAGTGTCGGGATCTACCTAGAATCTGAGTTTTGGGGTTGTGGAACATGCATAGTTTTAGACAAGCAAATTAGATAATATAGTTTTTCATTTATACAAAAATATAAAATAAATGATAGAAAGCTAATCTAAACATGAATTTTTTTGTTCAGATATATGAGCCAATACCAAAACTTCATTTTACTAACTTTTTTTTTGGGCCACTCTTATTATTACCATCTCAGTTTGGGTCCTTTAGAACTATACATAGGGTAGGGCATTGGCCCCATATACCAAAACTGCAAAAGAAAAAAAAAAGTATACACAGGGAAGTGCTCATAGCTCAGTGGGTAAGGCTTCAGCCACATACACTGAGTCTGGCAGTTTCAAACCTGGTCCAGGCCAGCTAAATAAATAATGACAACTACAACAAAAAAATAGTTGGCATCATGGAGGGTGTTTGTAGTCCCAGCTACTTGGGAGGCTGAGGCGAGAATCACTTGAGCCCAAGAGTTTGACACCACAGCACTCCACCAAGGGCAACATAGTGAGACTCTGTCTCAAAAACAAAACAAAACAAAACAAATAAACAAATAAACAAACAAAAAAAAAACAAATACACACAGAGATAAGATTTGATATGCAGGAAATTTATTGAAGAAATACATACAAAGTGTAAGATAAGAGTGAAAGTGTAGGCAGGATGGGTAAGAACATTGTTCACTTTCAATATGTGGCCAGGTAAGTGTCCTGCAGGAATGAAACAGCATTAATACTTCTTCTGTGCTTAGTCATTGGCTGGATGAAGCCTCCTGGAAGCCAGGTCTCATCATGAATATACCTGTCATTTACAGAGGAGGTGGTCAAGAATGTCTATCAGTCCCTGTAACATGTTCTCATAAAGGAGATGAACAGCGTATTATCATGTCACTTTGCAGAAACAACTGGGAATAAAAACACACAGATATTTGGGGTTAGTGTAAATGTTCCACATTTTTCTTGTTCTGATAGTTAAATGCTGTTATATAATTATCAAAATGTGTTAAAATAATAACTTAAGGCCAGCAAGGTGCATCACACCTGTAATAATAGCACACTGAGAGGCTGAGGCAGGTGGATTGCTTGAGTTCAGGAGTTAAAGACCAGCTTGAGCAAGATTATCTATACTAAAAAGAGAAAAAGTAGCTGGGCATTGTGGTGGGTGCCTGCAGTCCTAGCTACTGGGGAGGCTGAGGGAAGAGGATCAGATGAGCCAAGAGTTTGAGGTTGCTGTGAGTTGTGATGACACCATGGCACTCTACCGGGGGTGACAGAGTGAGATTTTTGTTGCCATATGTAAATAAACAGATACATAAATAAATAAGATGCATTTTTGTATTACTGTATGTAAATAATGGTAATTTTAAAGTAGACATTAGTTGTTATTTTCATGTTTTTCTATTTTTATTTTTATATACACTGAAGAATTTTACCTTTTCATAATTTTAAGTTCAATTGTATCAGGGATTGAGGCAGAACTTTGCTGTAAATTATGAAATATGTATTGTTCTTTTTGATCATCCATAGCGGATGCTATGATGTGCTTCCCAAATTCTCACAAATCTCCCAACCCTTTCGAGACAGAAGCTCTCCTTCCCGCAGCTACTGGGACTATTGGTATTTGGCTGCTCTCTGCTGAGTTCTTCTCTGGAAATTGCCCCTGGCTATAGAGAGATGTCTCATTCAAGGTTCATGTTTGTGGGGCAGCAGATTTTCAAAGACTGGCCATTGCCTCAATTCAGACATCTTTGAGGGGCTTTCCCAACTTCAGAGTTTCCTCAAGCGATCAACTGAGACATTTTAGGGGACTTCAATAGAGTCCAACTTCTTGCTCTGTCTATCCGGCTTCATTCTTTCACTCTCACTGGTCCTCATCTAGACAGCACTGCCCAATAAATACATTTCTTGCTTGTATATTTCTTGTATTAATCAGTGTGATGTAAGCATTCCTAATTCAATATGAATTAGGCACATTGTACTGCACATGATCTATGTGTTTGTGATTTAATAAAAAAAATTACCTTGTAATAAAATTTGTCATTTGTTTCAATAAAAAAGAAAGAAAAAAAAATTGTATGCTCTGAATACTTATTAACCACATATTACTATTTTTTCTGAACTTTCTGAAAATCATCTTCCTTTCTGTTTTAATTTCCTACTTTCTTTCTTTTCGCAAGTTTTGGCCAGGGCTGGGTTTGAACCCGCCACCTCCGGCATATGGGATCAGCACCCTACTCCTTTGAGCCACGGGCGCCACCCTAATTTTCTACTTGCTGACATTTATATTTTAGTGGTTTTCCTAGTAAAGGCTAATGAGAAGTAAACTTTTAGTTTTGGCACTAAAAATTTCCTCAATCTTTTTCATTCTTGAATGGCTGTTAAAATGAGAATCAAATTCTAGATCAACAGTAATTTCAAATATATTGTTTTGAATGCATTGTTTCAGTGTCTCTAGCATCTACTGTTACAAATGAGAAATGTGTCAATCTGTCACTCTTTCTAAAGCAGACTTTCCCCCCCCCTATGGAGTTCTATAATTTCACTCTGATGAGTCTCGATGTGAAATTGTTTTTGTGTTTGAAACTTCATGTGAACTTTGAATTTGAGGACTCATGTCTTTCTTCAATTCTGGAAAATATTCAGACTTTATTTCTGTGACTATGATCTCCTCCTTATGCTGCTTAGGGTATTTCTGAGATGTCAAATAGACAGTGTTCTGAATTGGTAACATTAAATGATCCCCTGCTATATTATGAGCCCTGGGATTTATTTTCTTATTTAAAACCAAACACATACATTGCCTGATTGAAAGAGAAAGTAAGTCACTCAGGAGGCTGGAGGATGAAAACCAGAAAAGAAACCTGAGTCCCGGGAAGTGAGCAATCAACATCTACACAAAGGCATCCCAGTCACAAACCTAGACAGAACATGGCAATGGCTGTTGAGCACTGAACTTGGCTGTTTGCACAACCAACACCCCTAAAGATGGACTCTGCATAAGGGCTTTGCAGCCACCTCTACTTGAGACTGAATGTAGTTCCCACACAAAAAGCTGCTCCTCTGTTCCTTCTTTACACTTTAGTTCCCCCATTATTGTCCAAAATTATTGTGTTTGGCCTAGCCTAAGGGCCAAGAGGTATGTTCATGTCCTTCCTGCAAGAAAGGATAGGAATACAGGCATCTGTTCTTTGCAGTGTCTATATTGGGCTATAGGCTCTGCCCTCCATCAGTTCCTATGATGTGGAGTATTTCTTAATAGAGTGTAGTTTTAGAATTTCAGCTTCTGGAGTGATGAGCGTCACTACAATTCAACACTTTGAATATATTTATTCAAAAAAAATTCCATATTCAATATACATTTGCCTCATACAGGTACAAATGCATTCTCTGTTCTCCAATTCTACAATTCATCAGTTATTTCTCATCTGAATCTACACTCCCCTTAATGTCCCTTTATGATACAATTTTAACATTTGATAATATGTGAGCTAAAGTACCAATTTAGGCATCGCCTAAACTGTGTAAAATTAGAGAGGAGAATAGAAAATAATTTAAAGTAAATATTAAATATGTTAGTATATAGTTATGTTGCTAACTATCATAGATAAAAAATGCAGAGATATCATCACTATTCTTACTACTACTACTGTTCTCTAGACAACACTGAATGTTAGGACCCTGATTTACTTCATCTCATTTCCCAGTTAATTGATCTCCCCATTTATATTACTCTCCCCAATTTACTCCAATATTAATTCTTAGTAATTTCAGTATAGAAATTGATGATCTATCTAATGCCACTTCTCAGTTATTTGAAATATTCCATTTGATTATTTTGTTCTCTAACCTTTCTAAAACTCATTAGACATTCAATCTCATGGTCATGTTTTAGACATTCTCATTACCAATATCAACAAACCTTCTACAATCTCAGTTATGTGTAGCTTCCTCTCTGAACACCATCCGTTATTTTTCTAGGTTACATTTTTTTTGTCCCATACTTACCTCTACTACTAATGTATGAAGGATATGACCAAGAATATTCCATACAGTAGTTTCTCTGATAATCCGAGTCTCAGAATAGGGAAAAAACGTAAGCTTCCAGCTAAACCACAATGTATGTACATGTGGTCTCCTTGTCTTCATAGCTGTTAGGCAAATCCCTACTCTAAGGGCATTGAATGGACTAAGTTCAAAGTTAGTAATGTACACACCCACAATGTTTAAATTTGGAATTTGTTACAATGCATAAATTAGGATATACTGAATAAAAAATGAATTTTCTCCTAGAAGTGCATGATATAACAAAAACTTAATATATTTGGCATAGTTTAAAAGCCTGGTGACAGACATTGAAGACACTAGTGGTTTGGAGGATGGTTACCCATGTTAGGTGGTGGTGACACATTTGACTTTACAAAACATAGCACTAGGTGCATATATTGGAATGCAGAATGCTAACAGTTTGTTTTGGTTACTATGGGTATTGACAAGAGAGAGTTAACTTGAGAAGACAATTAACTCCTTCATCCATAAATATAAAGAATATGAGGGCTACAGAAAACAGCACTTTTTCCCTTCCCACCTTTCTACATCCTACATGACCAGAAGATGATAAAAATTTAAAAGACTGGTTTTAAATATTTAATCAAGGTATGGACCTAATTCTTATTTTATTCTCAAATGTATTTAGGTATAAAATATAATGAATTCCAAATTTTAAAAGTATACTTTAAGGTCAGGTTTGACATAAGTATGTAATCTAAGAAACCACAGCTGCAAACAAGATTGGAAATGTTGCCATCAGCCCCAAAAGATTTCAAAAATTTTGTAACTCACCTCTCTTCTCTCTTCCACTACCCTGCCACGTAACCAATGACCTTTTCTGTCACTTTTAAAACAATGAATGGAGTAAGGTGTCTCAGATCAAAGATCAAGTTAAGAATACAAACTCTACTTGAATTTATATTTTTTCAAATATGCAAAATGCCTGAGGGAAAAGAGAATAGATAAGCGACTTTCCAAGTGAAGTCTAAAAGGTTCAAGAACGCTGGAAAAAAACAGAAACAAAAACACATGTATTACCAATCAAAGGGAGTTATGAGTTTTATATCTCTAAAATAATTGTATGAATTGTTTCTGGCACAGCAAATACATTTAAATTAAAGAAATACTGTACCTACATATGTTTGAAAGAATAATGCTTTCAAAAGAATGGAAATCCTGGACTGTTTGAAACCAGAGTTCCCACTCATGAATGTTATGTTTCTTCTGTTTCTTTAAGTCCGGAAAGCAAGGTGAGTAATCTGATCAGTTGTCAAGGAATAATTTGCAGAATAAGAATCAGAAATTAATGATCATCCCCCACTCCTAGGGTTAAGGACCCTCCCTAATATCTGTCCTGCAAATTTTTAGAAATGACTATGACAGGCCTCAGTGGTTTATTGGCAAATGTTCAGTCAGCTTTATGGGGGGAAATAACACCGATTTGTAGTGTTTACTGAATTTCCTGATGTAAAAAAGTCCAGCCTGGCCAATTTTAGACTATTTCTGTCATGGAAACTGACTCATAATTTTCTTGAAAATTTAACAATTGGGCCTTGAAAACCACTAAAATATGATTCCAGCACATGACTATCTCTGTCTCCTATGGCCCTTTTATGAACCAAGACACAGAGTGGTTATATTACCCCTTGTTCCAGTACTATATTCCGAATATATGAGGGCATAATTTCTCCTTTTGCTTCATGGGAACTGAATCAAACATAGCTGACTATAGAAGGCACAGCAAAACTACCATATACCACACAGAGATGATGTTATAACCAGTTCTAGCTTTTAGCTTTTCTCCTTTGTGAAGGAGGAATATGGAAGAAGAAAGTAAGTCAAACATTTGAAGAACAGGGGAACACTCCACAGTACTCACTAACACTGCTTGCTGAATATTTCTGGAACCTTTCAGGCACATAGGAGTACAGTTTTATGACACATCCTCATTTAACCTCCCTGACTTCTTCTCCTGTTGCTGTGCTCCTCGTACCTCACTCTCTCCGCACCACACTGTCCTATTCATTGCTCTGATACATGCGTCTTCTAGGCAAATTTCTACTTTTAGGCCATTACACTGGTTAAGTTCGAGGTTCCTTTGCTTAAATCAGTTTTCACAGTTATCCATCTAATTACTCATCCCCTTTGAATCTTTGTTTAAATATGATGCCGATGAAGACCACACTAACTACACTACTTCCCAACCCTGACATTCAGGATTCTCTCACTCATCACGTTTCTTTCTGAATCATGTTTATTAGCTTGCTGCAGACTAGTACAACATACTTGCTTGTAGTATTAACATTCATTGTTTATTTATTTATTTATTTTTTATTTTAGACACTGAGTCTCATTTTTTTACCCTCGGTAGAGTGCTGTAACGTCACAACTCACAGCAACCTCCAAGGGCTTAGGCAATTCTCTTGCCTCAGCCTCGCGAGTAGCTGAGACTACAGGTGCCCACCACAACACCCGGTTATTTTTTGTTGCAGTTTGGCTGGGGCTGGGTTCAAACCCACCACCCTTGGTATATGGGACTGGTGTCCTATTCGCTGAGCTACAGGCACTGCCCTTCATTGTTTAGTTTGCCTTGGAAGTAATGAGAATGTAAGCTCTACAGGAGAAAATATTTTTCACTATATTTATTAGTTTTGTTTTTTTTTTTTTAACTGAAGCATGAAGATGTGGAAAACAGTGAAGTCAACAGGGAAATTGGTCTTACCAAACTTAGTAAAGTAAAATTTATTTTGATAGCTGCCAAATAGCCTCCACTTTTGTCACTGTGGTCACTTTTTCTATGACCCCTCAGCAATAACGGGGGTTTAAGGGGATATTGGATGACTGACATCCTCAGAGCAAGCCATTCTGTTTTCCAAAGGAGAAAAGAAAAAAAAAACAAAAAAACTATTCTTTTGTCGTTCCAAATGCTAAATTGCTCTAGATATCTTTCTAGACATGTAAGCTTGAAAATTCATCATAGATGCCTGTGATATCATTGTAGATTTCTTTCTCAATACTTCCTTCCCCTTTGACTTTGATGGTCAAAAGGCTGGGAAATGACTAGAATCTGGAATTTCTGAGGTAGGGGCTGGGGACAAAATTCCCCCTCATTCCCAACCACTGAATGGAATTAAAATATCAGCCAGAGCCAAAATGCATTTATATGAAATTAAGAATACATATTCACAATGTATTCAAGAATTCACATATTCAAGAATACATTTCACAATGTCCAAAATATTTCTAATATAAAGTAGTAGTTATGTCTTACAATTTCGTTAGTAATGGTATCTCCTCTGGTTTCTATGGCTTTGAGAAGTATGCTAGAATGAGCTAATTGTAGGGCTGGAGGTCTGAGAGATGGTGGAATTGGGTTTGAAGATGTGCTTTTTTTTAAAGTAGCTTTAGGTGAGGCCGCTTAGCATTATTAATCAAGGGAAAGACTGTCTATGGCACGTAGGGAAGTTTTGCTTGGCATGGGGACTAGAGCATGTATTTACTTGTTTTTTCTTTTAATTTAGTCAATGATTTTTTATTGTGAGTGAATATATACTTTGACATCTATAATTTTGTCTTCATTTGAGTATATTTTTAAAAAATCTTAAATATTGTTTCTCATAATCTATTCTTGACTTCAGAGTGGTTTTTTATCCATGAATATTTAAAAAATATTGATTTTAATGAATTTAAAATTTCCTTGATTGTTAATTCTTATAATGAGTTTTTGGTTTCTTGAATAATCTTAAGCTGGATGCTTTCATTTTATTTCATTTTATTTAGAGCACAATTTTATTATGATGCATTTTATGCTTTCAAATATGAATTTATATATGCATTAAAAGTAGGATGTGTATAGCATTTAATAATGTAAATTTATAATACATTCCTATATCCTTTAGGTTCATTCCCACTCATGATGTGGACTTGAGACTGATTTCTCATATGTCTTTACATCCTTAGGAATCTGAATGATATCAGGCTTACAAAATAGAACAAAAAGTTCTGAATTTATGCCAGTCTTTTATAGCTCCTTGCTTTACGGGATAACACAGGTCCAGATTGCACCGCTAAAAATAGTCTTTGTTCCCTTTCCCTATACAGATATTGACATCCCAACTCCAATTGTTAAGGTCTTTAGATATCTGATTTACCTGTAATCTCTCTAACTTTATGTCCTGCTCACAAATCTAACCAAAAAATTTTTGTTTTTCTTTCTGCTTTTAATCGTTTTCTCCTTGGTAAGCTAAAGTTGTCCTGAAAGTTGGAATAGGTATTTTTTATTATCTTTTGAGTGGCATAAGGAGATGTGACACTCCCTCCCCTAAGTGTGAATTTGCAATATTGAAGTCACCAATAGCTATGCTTCAATAAAATGTGTATGTTATATTCAAAATTTTCTAAGATAACACAAGTCAAGATTTGACTTACATTTCAGAGATAAACTTGTGTGACTTTGAATAAGGTTCCAAAACATTAATCTTCCAATTCTAGTACTTCAATAACCTTATATATTTTCTCCTTAATTAATTAATTAATTTTTTTTTTTTGTAGAGACAGAGTCTAACTTTATCACCCTCAGTACAGTGCCATGGAGTCACACAGCTCTCAGCAACCTCCAACTTTTGGGCCTAGGTGATTCTCTTACCTCAGCCTCCCGAGTAGCTGGGACCACAGGCACCCACCACAAATCTTTAATTATTTTTACTTTCACTTATTCCACAGAATAATGTAGATTAACTGACAGTATTCTGTAATCACAAAGTGTACCCTTAAAATGTATTCACTTATTCAACAAATGCTTATGGAGTTCCTACCATGTACCAAGCACAGCTTCAGGTACCAGGGATACGTCAGTGACTAAATACAGAACTGTTCATCACTTTCAGCAAGTTTATATTCAAATCTGAAATTCAGAAAACCACATATTTACCCATCTCTTTATATAGATGGATAGATATGCACACTTTCTCTATACACACATGTATTTAATATATACCTAGAAACTCACACATACACATAGTAATGTATAATAAATAAAATGTAATTATGATACTGATAGATACAGGTTAAACATATAAGAAGAAAGATTATTTGGGAAAAGAATAAAGAGGTAAAGGAATGGAGGAGTATTACAAATATAATGACAAAAGAAAAGCTATTGAGACATGGAATTGGTACTGAATATGAATTAAAAGAAGAAAATAAGTCATTTAAAGTGTGAGAAGAAGATCTGAAGCAGATATCAATATGTCATCACATGGAAATAAATGATATGTTGGAAGAAATTCAAGGTCTCTAGAGTGACTGCACTGAATAAAGGAGGAGTATTTGGCAATTGGACTTTTTTCAATGAAAAAACAGCTAAGGGCCAGTTGGTAGTCATAAAAATTATGTTAAAATATATTAATAATCAAATCCCTGAAAACTGTGAATATGTTATATGCAAAAGGGATTAAAGTTTCAGATAGAGTCAAAGTTATTTGTCATGTGTTTTTGAGATAGTGAAATTATCCTGGATTATCTGGATGGTCCTAGTATAATCACAAAGTTACTAACAAGTAAAAAAGGGAGGCAGGAGTATCAGTGTTAGAGACTCTAACCTAATACAGACCCAAATGTTCATTGCTAGGTTAGACGGTGGAAGGGGATCATAAGCAAAACATTACAGGAAATTTAGAGAACCACAAAAGACAAGGAAATGAACCTCTCCCAGAGCCTCCAGAAGGAATGTAGACCTAAGGACACCTTTACTTTAGCACAAAGAAATCTATATATTGGACTTCTAACTCCAGAACTGTATGATACTTGTGTTAATTTAAACAATTAATCTTGTGCTACTTGGATAGAACAGTGATAGAAAACTAATACAGGTCAAATCGTCTAGGGCCTCATATGCCTTTGGTAGTACTACAGATTTTGTTCTAATTTCGTAGTAACTCAATAGAATATATTAAAAGAAAAGTCATGCCGTAAGTCTTACTGATTTAAAACTATACTGTAGCTGATTCACAGATAACACACTAGAAGGAATTATGAGTATAAGCAAGGAGACTAGTTAGGAGGATATTGTAATAATATGGATGCATGGATGTGAGGGCTTGGATGAGATTATATTTTTAACTAGAGCCAACTACAGGACTGATGAAAGCTGTACATCATAGGTAATTATTATGACTATGTCAAAAAGTGATAACTGAGGCTGGGGAATAATTTGCAAATTAGTGCCTATATGCTATATAAAGTCAGGGCTTATGAAATGAATACCTTGGTAAACTATCATTGAAAAAATATAAATGGTTAATGGACTAAGCCATGGGATACATTAGTGTTCAGCGGCTGAGATAAGAAGGAAGATCCATAAAACTAAGCTCACAAAAAATAAATTATGAAGGTAAATGAAATCTATTAAAGTATACATATCTTGGAAGAAAACAGAAAACAATGTTTAAAGAAAGTAGGAGTGATTGTGCCAAATGCCAAAAAAAAAAAATTAAACAAACAAATAAAAAGGTAAGAGGAGAATCAAGAATTAATTATTCTTACATAAGAATATTTTATAAACTCAAAATACATAGATTTAATAAAATGATGATATCTTCTTAGACTGGATTTAAAAGAAGATGAGAGGTGAAGAAGTAAATGTGATGAACTTTTAAGATATTTATTATTTTAATGTTTGTTTACATATTAGTGATGTTCATTTCCTGTAATTCCAGGGAAAAAAAATAGAAGACATGAAAGAAGTCACGTGACTTAAAGTCAGAATTTTTTGGTAGGAAGAATATCTTTACTAGAAGATTCACATTCTGAAATCCAAACTAGTTTTGAAAGATAACTTGTGAAGCTTGAGGTAGCATTTAACACTTTGTGTCACATAGGGGAATTGGACTATGGTCTTAATACCGCACTACCTTTTAGTAACTACCGTCCTTCTTTCATTTCCCTATAATTAAGACTCCTTCTAGCAAAAAATAGAAAAACATCATGATTCAGTTTCACAATGAATTACATTTAGTAACCTGAATTGATTTGAATAACATTCATCAAGTCCAACCAACATAAGAAATGGTATGTCTATTTAGCTGAATAATTTTAAGCAACAATTTATTCAACAAATATGTCACATGGAAATAGGTATACTATATGTGTTCACTGAAACTTGATTCATTTGAATCATAGTTATTATAGTTTCTAAATGCTAAGTGAGTAGTAGTGCATATAAATGCAGATTTTATTAGATTTGTGTTTGCATGTTGATTTGCCTTAAATATTTACATGTCTAAAATATAGAAAACATCTAATTTTAGAACTTTAAAATATGCTATAGTAGATGAAAGCAGCACACAGCCTTTGCTCATTTATCATAAGTCTATTTACATTTCAAGAGTGTATGCATTAAACATGCTTATATTTGTCTTTGTTTCACCTTTATAAAAAAATTCTAGCACTGGAAATCCCACAGAGAGTCAGAGAATACTGGAGTATATTGCTCAAAATATACTAAAACTGTTTAACATCTTCTCTCTGATGTCTGACAAAATTATAGCTTGTTTACAAAGAGAAATACATGGCTTGGTTTAAAAAAATTAAGATGCAATCTTGGTGACAACATTCTCTTCATTGGTAGCATGCTCTCAGAAAATATCCCTACACAACTCATAATATTCTAAAGAAATTTCTTCTCTTTTTCTTCTCCAATCTCTATATCCCTCTGTAAAATAGCATTTTTGAAATTTCTTTCATTCGTTGGTAATTTCATACAAGGCAGAATAAAAATTGAGGGCTATGTTTACCTATGTTTGATGTTAAAGTGGTTACAAGCAAATACTACATCAATATTTTTTATCTTTGTAAAGATTAATATAGGTATCTCATCATTATATTAAAAATATTATTTTAAAACATAATCTAGTAAATCCTATAGATTGAAGTTAAAATAACTTTACATTATAGATTCTGCACTATATAGGCACAAAAATATAATTGCTACTTATAATTATTGAACAATTGTGATATCTCAATTCATTGGGTTTAAGTTATTCCAAGAATTGTGACATTATAATAACTCTAGGATATTATATTTTAGGATAGAGAAGCATAGATAATCTACTTTTATGTATTGATATCTCTGTGCATATTTTACCTATGATCTATCCAGCTATCTATCATTTTAAAGAATAATCCCAAGATTAGAAAGTTACTAGGTCACAGAGAATGTTAATGTTAGAGAAATTCCTTTATCTGTTTTTATATACATATTTTTAATCTAAGAATGAATGATTGAAGAAACTATAAGTGATACATACTATTAATTCACTGAAATAGCTTTTAACATTTACTGAAAAACAAATTATACCATAAAGTCCTGTGTTAAATATGGAATGTCAAACAAAGATCAAATTCCCAGAGTGATATCAGCAAAATGGCGAACTAGGAAGCTCCAGGTTCTTTTTCCCCAATAGAAACATGGAAAACAAATATAAAATAATAATAATAATAATAATAATAATAATAATAATAATAAAAAACCCTGTAACAAAAGCATCAAACAAAAATTCAACTAGAGACTTGCTAAAGAAGGTTTATGAGAACTGCAGAAAATAGTCATAGATTTGCAGAATGGAAGCAAACACTTACCAGAAAAAAGTCACATTCAAAATGGTAAGAAATTCCATGTCATTTTTCCTCATCCATGCAATTCTCACAGGCTGGTGAATCTTGGCCTGAAGGAGGCAGAATTCTAGCTCTTGACACCTTCCTTTTAATGCCTCTGTACTAACCAGTCCAGAGGCAGCCAGAAGGACTAATCTCTATTTCTTGAAAGTAACAAGAGAAAAGCAACTTGCCAAAACAAGGGGTCCTCAATAAGAATGCTGTTGTTTAAAGATCACAGAGTGTAATCTACTACTCCTAGCCTACAAGCCTGTATAGCATGCCACTGTGCTGAATACTCTTGGCCATTATAACCAATCTGTTGGGGACCAGCCTCCAACTACACATGAGTTCTTTCTCAGTGACTGGTGGAGATGAGAGGACCAGGGAAGAATGGAAAGTCAAGACACAAAGAGAAAGTGGTTTTATTTGTTTCCTTAAGAGCAGCTGTTGACTGACCACAATTCTCAGATGTGAAGAACCTGAAAAGCCCCTCAGTCTGAGTTAGCTCCGTTTTTATTACATACATTTCCATGGTGAGAGGCTAAACCTTTACGTCATGATTCTTGTTGGGCTTATATTTTTGAACTAAACTATTTCTTTAACTAACTATTTTAATTGTATTGATTCACTTCTTACTTTTTATCACTCTACATTATTTTTGATCTTAACACAAACAAAGCCTGGCACAGGAACACAGTCTAGGTGAAGGATGTCAAGGCCAACCCCAATTAGACCTTACACACAAAACCCAAGATGAGTGATTAAGCCCCTGGAAATTCCGTAGGCAGTCGAATATTAAAAAATGAGAGGAGAGGGGCACTTTCCCCTCACCTCCCTGAGAGATTTTTGCTCTCCTATTAAAATCAAAACGTTTTTGTTGTTTTCAACATGTTTCACCTTCTCTCATAAATCTTCCCAGTCCCCTGTGTTCACTCCTTCCAAGAGAGCAGTTCTACCTGTGAAAACCTGGCCTCAAAGCCCTTAAGGGCCAGTCAGGCTGGGAGAGGGGGGAAGCTTCAACAAGGTAGTTTCCTTGTGTTAAAGGGCCAGATGTTCAGGCTGATACATTTTACAGCAGATTATAAGTTTTTCAATATAGATCTTATATTCTAAATATATCCACATTTTTCTTTGTTCCACTTCTCTCCTGTCTCTGTTCCCTTTGTCCATCATCTGCAATTATTTTTTAAATTTAATTTCTAACCTACTTTTAATAAACAACTAAATGTGGATTTTAAACTTATTAAATCATTATTTCTAACAATTTAAACACATCAAAATGTGACTTTTCCCTGAAATACCTTCATTTCTACCCATGCAATTGAAAGTATTTGTGGATCTAAACATATTTAAACATAGATAAAGTACGGTAAAAATACTATAAAACAATTTAAAAGGCTATACTTCTGTAGGCGCTTACTATAACTAAAGCTTGCAGAACTTCCAGTTGTTCTGAGAGAGGAGGTGTTAGTAAGTAGTAAGAAGCAGTAAGCGCAGCCATAATTTTTTTTACCAGTCCTAACTGAAATATGTTCAATATTTCACCATTCAGTACGTGATAAATTTCAGTTTATATGGATATCTTTATTTAGTTGAGAAACTTCAATTCTGTTTGAATAAAAATCATAAGTAATCAAAATGAGATACTAATTTGTAACTCTAAATTATGAAATATCTTTAAAGGCTCATGTGTACTTTTTATACTTATAGCAGATGTTAAATTATATATATGGTTTCTGTGCAAAATGATTCGACTAAAATATGTGTACATATTCATTCAATAATTTCAATAAAATGAGAAAGAGAAATTCATTTTTTTTCTATGGACTGGTTAGTTAGAGTAAAACATTTTTAAAATACGTAAAGGGGGACATAATGAAGGAAGAAAATAAGGAATACCACGTAGAGATTTCTAGAAGGGGAAAGAAAAAGGTAACAATAGTGTTTCCTAGTCTCAAATACTCTGCCTGTTCCCATTTTATACTTAGCGAAGTTCTATTTTCAATTAGGATCGCATCTTCCAAATCTGCATAATCTTGTTTGTATGTGTACATGCTGAATCGTTTTCTTTCACATTCCATTTTGTTAGAGCTACTTTTACCATTTTAGAGGTATGTAGAAAAAGTGAGCAATGGTATGTATTCTACAGTTTAATCACCTGAGTTCAAGTCCAAGTTCCACAATATGTATATCAGCCAAGTTATCAATGAAGTCCAATGAGTTGTTCCTATTGGGTGGGAACTTGCCAAAACCCCCATTCCTCCACCCTTCATGAAATTAGTTGAGTTTTTCTTTCAAAGGGCAATTCTTAGTATATTGACTATTATCATTTTTTTATAAGTTAATGGTCATTGTTAGTGGTAGTTATAGATGGTTGCTTGGAAATTGGTCATTTTAAGATAAATGTATTATTTATGAATAAACAAAGGACATAATTCAAATTTAGGGAAAAATTTAGAACTATTCAGACCACCTTTGAAAATGATTTACCACTTTAGAAGGCTTTTTTTTTTTTGCAGTTTTTGACTGGGGCTACATCTGAACCCTCCATCTCTGGTATATGGGGCCGGCACCCTACTCCTTTCAGCCACAGGCCCCACCCACATTAGAAGCTTTTGAAGGTTTGAAATGATTCTCTAAATTTGGTGAGAACTGCTTGTCCATCTGTAGATTGATTTCTATGTGAAATGCTCATTGTTCACATGTGGGTTTCCTACGTACATGAATATACAAGTAAATTATAATCCCCAAAGCTTTGAAATTAAAAATTAAAGAAAAAAAAAAAAACTCTGAGAAAGAATCAGTTATAGTAAATGAGATTGAGAATATCTGATGTTAGCTCAAATTATGTCTTGTGTTGTTGCCACATTTAAGAGTATTAAGTAGGATAAAAAGTAACTGCAGAAACCAACATCACACAAGAATGACTAGGAGGTTTTTAATGATGCCTAGGTCACACCCTCAGAAATTCAATTTTGACCAAAGTACATTACTTAAACATTAATT
>CAUYRH010039598.1:0-25253 GCA_963574655.1 Perodicticus potto
GATCAAAAATGTTTTCACATAGTAAATGAGAAAATCTCATGAATGTTATGTCAATCAGGTTAATAAAAATATCTCAGATTGTATGTGAAACCCGCACACTGTACCCCATGATTGAATTATTGTACACAGCTATGATTCAATAAAAAAAAAAAAAGAATTATGGAGAATACTCAGGGATATAAAAGTAGACCTGCCATTTGATCCTGCAATTCCTCTACTGGGTGTATATCCAAAAGATCAAAAATTACTTTATAACACAGATATTTGCAACAGATTGTTCATTGCAGCTCAATTCATGATAGCCAAGTCATGGAAGAAGTCCAAGTGCCCATTGACCTATGAATAGATTAATAAATTTGGTATATGTATACCATGGAATATTATGCAGCCTTAAAAAAGATGGAGACTTTACCTCTTTTATGTTTATATGAATGGAGCTGGAACCTATTCTACTTAGTGAAGTATCCAAGAATGGAGGAAAAGGTGTCCAATGTACTCAGTACTATTATGAAACCAATCTACAATCACTCACACTTTCATATGAAGAATGGATCATAACTATGGCCCAGGATGAAGGAGGGAGGCGGAATGGAAGGGGAGGGGAGAGGTCAGATGAAGGGAGGGTGAATGGTGGGATCACACCTATGGTGCATATTGCAAGGGTACTTGTCGCATCTATTAAGCACAGAGTATAAATGTCTTAATAAAATAATTAAGTAAAGGAGGTGAGGGATATATTAACCAGTATGATGTAAACATTCCAAATTGTATATGAAATCAGCACATTGTACCCCATAAATACATTAATGTATACAGGTATAAATGCATTAATGTATACTCTTTTTGATTTAATAATAATAATAATAATGAAAAGTAATTTGGCCCTATTTTCTCTGTACCTCTTGACAGCTCCCCAGTCCCAGTTTCTCAGTCTTTTTTCCCTCCGAGTGGAAGACTTTAACTAACTTCCTCTCTCCTATTAAATGCAATAGGAGAAAAATTCCCTGAAGCAGGGATTAGATGCTATTTGTATTTGTATCCCTATCTCCCAGCAAAGATACCTCCATATTGCAGGTGCTCAGTAATGTCTGTTTATTGAATGCATGAATAGAATAAAGTGTGTGTATGTGCGTGTGTGTGTGTTGGGTCGTGGTGGTAGAAATTAATGTTTTTGGAGTAGTAGGTATCTCACTCACTTCTACCAATCCTATAAGGTAGGTCATCAGAACTGCTCAGGAAATGCAGGCATGTAAACATTAGTGTCATGTCTGAGCTATTGGGATTTGGTGTTTGAATCAAGATCTTTCCACCCCAAGCATGTGGTTAGTCCATACAAGGAAGATCAAGATGCTCACTGATTATACATTCTCCGCCTGTGGTCAAGGGGGTGCCATGTTACATAATGTGAGGCTTAGCAACCCTCTTGATTTTGTTATTTTAGGGTAGGATCCCGGAAACTCAAATTCTTCCCATCTTCTGGCTGATAGACCAAAACCACTCTAAGTTCCTTCCTGCAGAATCCCTGGGACTCCAGAATCAGGGTGGAGTAATGCAAAGGTTACTAAAATTAAATTTTTGAGAATACTTTCAGCATTTCCTCTAATTGGATATAAAATTATGTGAATCATGTTGCCTTTCTGAGCTTCAGATTCTTTCCCTGTCAGAAAAGGAATACATAACATCACCTGTGCCTTCCCCACAGAGAATGGTTTTGATTCATTGATCAAATTAAATGAATTTCATACAAGAGTTTGGTATCTACTTGATTGTTAAGAGCAGAGGCAATGTCTTTTTTTTTTTTTAATCTCACTGAGAATGTGCTCATTAAATCTGTGAAACGGAGGGATTAATATAACCTCATATTCAAATACAAGATTTCCATTCCTCCGATTCAGTTTAGATCATTGTTGTTACAATCAGAAATAACTCAAAGACAGAAACAAAAATAGCCTGCCAGTCAATTTTATAGTCTATTTCTCTTCCCACTAAATCAGGTGTCATAAACTTAATATGAGAATAAGCAAAGAGTTTATTTAATTATCCTAAATGTTAGAACAAGATTGGCAAGCTTAATCACATGAAACTGGTCTACCAAGTACACATTTACTAACCTTGGTTCCTATTTTTTAGTATTCTCATGCAGGTAGTGCTGGTAAGTCCTTCTTTTGTGGTCAATGCTACCAGATGAAGTATGCAGTTCTTAGGAACAAGAGCTCCTTTTTAAAACAGCCTCATCAACATCAGTTCACATGAAGATTCATCCCATAAGTTAAATATAAACAGGGTCCTCAGAGCCACTGCCATGTCCTTCAAATAGTAACCAGCCTACAGAAACCCATTTCTTCCATTATTCCTCAACAATTTTCAGTATTCTTCCTTAATTCAAGCTGTTTTCTCAGGCTTTTTATTACACATTTCCTATAATATAACCTACTACAAGGCTAATAAGATAAACTAAAAGTAGGAAGGAAAAAAAGGAAGACACTAACTCCCTTGATGGCAGCACAGCAGAATGAATTGACATATTAATTTTATCAGGTTTTTGCAGTGGTGGGTACTTTTCCCTTTTCATTCCAAGGTAGCAAAGGATTTTGTTTTTTTGCACTCAGGGTTTTAGAATTTCAAGGAGGCAAGCTGAAACTTCCAGATGCCCTAAGACAACTACTTTGTTGATTTATTTTTTTGGAAGGGAGGGAGAGTCTGAGCTCATTCAGTGAGGGGCGTAATGATTGTCTGAAAGAGTTCTGGGAGGATTTGGAAGTAGAGATTTGGGGAATGTCTCTCTGTCTCTCAGGAAGGAAATAGAGACTTGTAGGACTAGGGAGCTTGGGAAAAAAGCAACCTTACCTGTTACATCATAATGACCTCTTTTTTTCCAGTGGTCTGGGAAGTGGCAATCATTTAGAAGACATTGGTTGCCAAGCCTACCAATATATAAGGAAAGGGCTTGAAATATGAAGGTTTGAGATATAATGGAAGTTCTTAGCTTCAGCAAAATCTCTAAAACTCAAGGCTGATATGAAAGTCACAATACTTCCTAACTTCAAGGGCAGAAGTGGGCTTGAGCAACAAACCTATCATTAGTGACCAATGTTGACCAAAGACAAAAGGATACTCTGAATGTTCCGGACAGCCTAATACTCTCAGCTCTTGAATGGTGCCAGATAGATGAAAGATAACTTCTCTCACTACTGCCTGCATTATCCTGTACCAAGATTATAAATGCCTGGGTCTTTATCTTCCGAATTCTAATTAAAATAAATTAAATTTACAATAACAATAGTATTTGCTATTTATTGCACTCTAGAATTGTGAACTATATTCTGTGATTTTGTTACAAAATCAATTTAGGCATAAATTTAGACCCAAAAGTGGGTTTCACAGCCCAGGTAAATTGTGTGTAAGCAACTTACCAAGATAGAAAGAAGCTTTCTAATTAATAAATGTGGCTATCTGAAGGCCTTTGGGATTCCAGGGATCTTCTTTTAAGATTTAGCACTCAGCACCTCATTCATTCCTGTTTATGCTCATTTTATTGGGTTTACTATGCCTTGTGTACTCTGTGTACATTACCTGAGCCACACAATAACCTTTGCAGATTGTATTATAACCATTTTACATATCATGCAAATGAGTATATTTATAAGATAAGAACCCAACACTTTTGATTTCTTGACATTGTATCTTTAAGAGTGGTCCAGAAAAGCTGTGTGTGTTCTCACAGATTAGCAGTTATTGATACTGAATGTAAAGCTCATATGACAGGTGTCTTGGCAAACAGGAAATGGATGATAGAGTTTTCTAATAACTGTAATTTTAACAGGGAGATCAAGAAGACATGATGATTGGATAGGGAACAGATGGCTTTCATCTTCCATTAACACAGCACACAGTGAGCAGAATGCAGAGAATCTGTGTTGGAAAACAAAAATCTACTTGTGTACCTAGCACTTAACACTGTTTATCCTGCTTAAGGGGAAACACATAAGCACAATAATTGAAACTGCACACAATCAGGTTCTCATAAAGAGGGGTAGAGAGAGAGCCAAAGAGAGGAGAGGAGGAGGAGGGAGAGGAGGAGGAGGAGGAGGAAAGACAGAAAGACAAAGGAAGAAAGAGGAAAGAAAAACAAAAAAATAAAACCTTACAATGTTATTTTGTTCTTTAATCCCATTGTTTCATCACAGCTGAATCACCAACTTGCACACAAATATTAACTCTAAAAGATGTGAAAGATGTAAAGGGTAACATTTATGATTCTAACAGCTGGTGATACTCAGTGGCCAGGCTCATGGATTCAATAGCCTTTGTGGGTTAATTATCACAGTATTTTGATTGAGGAAAATAAAAAAATTAACAGTTCTCCCTTCAAGTCTTGCCTATCCTTAAATATTTCCCAGTAAAATGGAATAATATGTGCATCCATTGAGTCATGTACTTTTCAGTGAACTGAGCCTCGTTCCTCCCACCTGTTCTGTACATTCTTCTTCCCTTGATTATCACTAAAACATAAGAACCAATCCCTAAGCCACTCTGCATATTCAGCCTCCCTTAGATCAGCCTGGGTATTATGATTCCCACAACAGACCCACTGAGCTCCCATCCTTCCATTTTCCTTCCAGGGCTTCCCATGGTTTAAGCCAAATACTACGCAGCTCTAACCGCTTGAAACAGAACCACTGATTAAGACACAGAGAACCATAACAATTGGATGCAAAGCTCCTGTTCTGAGAGTGACCAACTTCCTGGGTCTTGACAAACAGCCAGTACAAGCATACTGGAGACAAATGGAGCTTTAGTGAAGGGGGGTTAATTGTGTGTTGGTTCCCATGGATGGAGTCCATGTTTCCATGTGTCATTTGCAGAATATCCAAGAGGAATTATAGGAAAGGAGAGATGAAAGGCTTGGTATGAGTGATAAATAGGGATGAGAGAAGCAGAGGCTGGTTGGGTTAGATGAACTTTGCAGAAGGTTACTCATGGGCATTAAAGCTGGGCAATGTGCCTGCCCTCTGTGGCCTGAATGTAGGCTCTTCTTGCTTGGAAGAAGAAGAAGCCTTATTTTCTTAGGCTCAATATTGGATCCAATTACCTGCAATGGAGCTTTTATAGAATCCATTTGGGTTTCTATTTGTCTACAGATATTTATTGAGCACTTTCCATGTGCCAGGCACCAAACACCAGAAATAAACAATGAATAGGACAGACAAGGAGGTTTCTGCATTCAATATGGTTTGAATCCAGTTGGAAAAAACAGAAAACTTATAATTAAACAAGGTTACTCTGGGTCAAAATAAGTGTTATGAAGAAAAAAATAAAGGAGTTAACCCAGGAGAGACACTGGAGACTGACTGGGATGTTAGAAAGTCACTTTAAATTGCATGTTCAGATGAAGCCTCCCATAATGGTAGGAAATGTAGCTAAGACTTTAAAGATACTTTGGACTCAGCTATAGTACGGGAAGGTGTGAGTGACTGGGTGGGTTTAGAGATCACAGAGAGCATTTGAAGGGGGAGGGAACACTACATGAGACATGCTTAAGGCAGGACCTCAAGGATCTATATGTCCAAGCGGAGGCCACGTGGCTGGAGCATCATGAAGAAAGTTCAGAGTAGAGGCAGACAACATTGGGGAAGTCAGTAGAAGCCACACTATGTAGGTCTGTAGGCCACGATGAAGAGTTAAGATCTTATACCAAATGCAATAAGAAGCTATTGAACAGTGTGGCCACAAAAATCACGTTTTCCATTTTTTTTTTTTTTTTTGCTACATTTCAGTAGTCCTTTCTCTTAAGATTGTACTTCACAGTTGGGTAGTTACACTAAAGATACCAAATCCTAATCTTTGGCCAGGACTGAGGTGTTCTTTTCTGCTTTGCTTTGCACAATCCTTACAGTCCCTTGGTATTCTTTCCAGATTTTATTCTGTTTCTGTTCTATATTCTGTTTCTATTAGCCACTGGACATGTCACCAATGGGTGAAATATGATTCCACCCATAGGAGCTACTTAGAACTATAGTAAATGATTATTGTTCAAAATTATACCAGAGTGATAAGAATCTATGTGAGTGCACCATGAACTTTAAGTATGTAGGATCGCAAACCATTCGCTGATGGCTCCTCACATCAAGTCCTTTATAGTGAGGATCAGTCCTCGCATTTGGCATACTCAACCTCACATCTTCTCATAATTTACCCTTTTAACTTACCATTAATGAAAGAATATAGGCATGTATCCTATGTGGCATCTGGAGAATGATTTTATCTTTGACAGCTATCCATGATGGTAAGGCTATAAAGGATGTCTTGCTAAGAAAGAGGCATAATATCAGAGACTCAAGCCTGGAACTAGTTTTCCACAAAATGTACATTTAACAGTTTCCGCTGCTCAAAGTTCCACAGGAGTATGAGTAATCTGACATTTCCTAGGCATCTGGGTTCATGAATATTCAGATAGAAAGAGTGCTGAATACTTTATTGAATGATGACATCTGGCACTCCGAAGTTAAACGATGCTTCTCGTTCTAGGAGATATAACATAGGTTACTACTAAGGATACTAGCTTTTATATAGGGCTCACTTATTAATGAGAAAAAAATTCATTCCCTATTACTCCAAAAAGGTTTTTTCTTTTTTGGATATTAATCTTGTGCAAGACACTGTGCCAAGGTCTAGGGAAGCAGAGTGAAATTCCACGCTGACAACCTTTACCTGACACCAGTTGTTGTTTTTTTTTTTTAACAACAAAAAAAGTACAATTTAAAATATTGAAACTACTTTTTTTCTCTGAGAAATTTCAAAATCATATTTGATAAGCTGCAAAGCCCCCTCCCCCCTACACTTTAACAAAGTAAAAACCTCTGGGACCTAAGAGTTAAATTGACCCTAAGGAAATGTCTGGAAATATAGGGGTCCACAGTGAACTCATAGATCCCAGCTCACAAACGCTTAGGGATTATTAATGTGTGTGAATTTTTTTTTGTGAATCTTGTCTGTCCATTTCTAAGGCACACAGTGTAGCTGTTGATTGTGGGTAAAGTGTATTTGCATTTCCTAAACCCTCGTTTCTCATTCCAAAGTCTATACTCATGCCAGGTTGCTGGTACCATAAAGAATCCTTAGATGTTGACATTCAACACTTCAAAGTGTGAGCTATTATACATTTCCCCAATATTTGTACCTTACTGCTCCTTCAATAACACAAAGTCTCTGCATTGATGCTTCATTTCTTCACTAGCACCTCCCCACTCTATCCTGAATCCATGGGCCACATCAGCTCAGCTACTAATGCTTGCAGTGCCCTACTACACACGAGTCTTTCCTCTAAAAATACCAACTCATCCACACCTGATAGCTTCTCATGGAAAGTCCATTACTTTGTTACTTCTGGCAGGCACATGTGTTTTTCTTAGGTGGGCCAGGCTAGTGGTGTTTCCAGCAGTGTGGATAACAGGAGACCCTGCCTAGTTCCTTCTCTCAGGCCTGTCAAAGTCTATTCTGACACAGGTAAACTGGACATGACTGTGTAAACACACCAGGGCTTTCAGTGGTGCTCTAAGCTGCTGCACCCTGCCAGAAAGTCTCCCTGGCGTGTCAGTGACTGGTGAGAGCTTTTAGGGCCCAGCACCGAGCTTCGCCATGAGATAAGATTTCTGCAAAAAGGGAAATTCTTGGGCTTACATTTTGTTTGAAATTAATCCTCCAAACGCTTCAGGTCAAATTCCATTACCATTTATTTCCCCTTACCATTTAAGATGGGACAGTCCCCCAGTGTTCCTTTCAGGAGCCCTGGACCCATTACTCTCCAATAGTGTTCCTTTCTTTTTCACTCTGCAGCCCTAAGCATGTTATACTGATCCAGATATACTGGGGTTCTCTTTGGAGCGATTTTGAATAAACTTGTCATTAAGGACCCAAGTTACTTCTTCACTTTCATTTTGCAGTATTAGTGACTGCTGTGTTACCAGAACCTCCTCCTTACCCTTGCTCAGGACTGACCTCATTGGTTTCCCACATTCTTCTGAAGTTGACTGACCAAGCACAGGAAATTCAGAAACTGGCTCTGTGAAATATTCCTATAATTATGTTCTGTGCTCTCCCTAGTTTCTATTATGCCAAATATCCCTTTAAAAATACCTCTTTGGTTTCCTCTAGGCACAAATTCTCTCAAAGTAGGAGTAGCTACACTTTTCCCTCCGTACTGTGCTTCTTATATATAATAGACTCTCAATAGTTAGTTATCAGATTGAATTTACAACCAGCTTCATAAACTCTAATGTGAGCTTTTAACATAGCCTGATCCATGGAAGTTCTTGGCTTTAAAGTTTCTATTTTAGGGCATTCTTTGTAGTTTTTTTGAGCATGAAACTTCAAGGTGGGAGGCTGAAGAATTTCATCGTCAGTCAAAGTGATGTGTTTTAATTCCAAGGTAAAAATGTACCTGAGTTTAGATTTATGTTTGGCTCTCCAGGATAAACTTACCTTTTGAAAGATCCCCTAAGACAGTAAAAGGAAAAGCTTTCATCCATCCTTACTAAAAATAAAACCTCTAAGCTTAATGGAACACAAGATGTCTCCCTTGCGCAGGATGTAAAGTAGCTGGGATGGAATTCACTGTTAGATTTTTACCAAAAACTGGCCTAGTCTCCATCTCGTTCTCTGAAACATTGAGTAGCTGCCAATTCATTCAGTGTCTATAGGCATCTGGTAAAGCTCTGGCTTGATTGTCTTGGTCAGATTGAATAGAGATAGACCCAGGCATTGCTCTTCCCAGCATGGTTTTCCCATAACTACCTTGAAGTTTATCTGCTCTGCAAGTTCAGTCACCTCTAGTTTTCAATCACTCATATTAACCTCAACTAATCAGTTTTTTAGCTAGTTGTGTTTTGTGTGGAATATTTATTAAGTGAAATTATACCAACAAAACTAGGATCTATAAATAAATTATAAATATATTTATAGTCACTCATTGACTACATTTTTTACTGAGACAAAAATAATAGGTAGTAGAATGACCACCATCTAGGAGTTTCTAGACAGCAAAACCACAAATCTTGTTATCATTCTGTGATATTCAGTTGAAATGGTTGTGTCTGACTTTGGGTGAAAAACCTTAAAGAAAAGCAGTAGCCCTTGGTTAACAAAATGTCAAGTATAACTTCAGCTTCTTTTTATTGGCAAGACTAAGCATAAATAGATGTATTTTTGGAGTTAATCAAATTTCAAACTGGAGTTTTCAAATCTACATTTGTATATACTATGACAATGCTTTGAAGGAATTCTTGATCGTACCAATTATTAGTGAAAGTTTCTTTTCTTTTTTTGCAGTTTTGGCTGGGGCTGGGTTTGAACCTGCCACCCTTGGTATATTGGGCCAGCACCCTACCCACTGAGCCATAAAGGTGCCGCCCATTAGTGAAAGTTTCTTCATAGGAATTCTTGATCATACGAATTGTTAATGACAGTTTCTTCATGGGGATGTGAACTACCCCAGGTAGAGCAAATACTTATTCAAAACTAGTTTGTTTGTTCACAAGAGAAAAGCTTAATATTTTTATATGTTTTATCTGTGAACAAGTTTCAAATGCGCAAAATGGCCTGTGCACACGTCCAGCACACCTTTCCACTTAAAAACTCAAAATATATGTGAGAACTCATTGATGGTGACAAAGCCAGACTAGGAGTTTTAAAATATTATCAGTATAGGGGCATAATGTTATAAAATTGTACTAACAGTTTACAAGCATATGAGTAATTACCTAGATGCTACCCATTCACACACATTTCTTATAGAAATTCCTGTAGGTTCTTGATAAGGAAAAGAGCAAGCTTTTGCTATTAAAGTGCAAGAGATGGAGGTGGTGGTAATATTACAAGACCCCAGGAGGAGGTCTACAAGATATATGTCTGAAAACTTTCCTTAAACAGAAGGCTCTCAGAAAACCAGAAACCTACACAGTTTCTTTTTACCTCTACTGGTTCATAGTGGATTGATTCTGTTTCACAATTGTCTGATTGGGTAGGAGCCTTAGCCTAGGAAGAGATATGGTAGAGGTAGAAAAGTATCATTTACTTAGCAATATATTATATTATATCTGGCTCATTTATTGTTTTCCTGTGTTATTATCATCTCATCAACTAGAATACACATCTGTGAATAAGTATGGAATATACTATGCTCTTTGAGGCAAAAAGTAGAATACATTGTCTTGTGTAACCAAATGCTGGAAGCAAGGGCTTGAATTCTGTCAATTCATTCCCCTCTATTTTTCATCCTCTCCTCTCACTCTGTGTCTTCTTAACTGCTCTTCCTTTGCATTTCAGTCCCATTCTCTCAGGCCAGCTCTAACCATGGCTGCCAGGAGGATTCAGATTCCCATCTGAGCTTTGACATCAAGATGAAAGTGCATCAAATTGTACTTTTTGTATTTGTAGTGAAAGTGAAAAGCCATGTTCTGTTTTCTCCCTAAGTGTGATTACATATTGAACAGATTTCTTCCATAAATGAAATGCCAGCATAGACATCTTGAGCATTTTAAAACACTTAAAAAAAAGAGAAAATTTTTCATTTTGAGTATTAAAATTAAATATAAATTTCAGGAAAAATATAGTACTAGGGAAAATGCAACTCTTATGTACTATTGATAGGACTATAAAGTGGATAACCACTTTGAATAATAGTTTTTCAGTATCTTGAAAACCTATACATCTACTATGTGGCCCAGCTTTCCTAGATATTTATCCAAGAGAAATGAAAGCACACATTCAGAAGAAGCAAATACATAAATACTCATAGCAAATTTACATGTAATAGCTTAAATCTGGTCACAATCCAAATTACAGAAAAGTGAGTAGATATATTTGCAGTATTCCTATAATGAAATACTACTTGTGTTGTCATATACTATAGCATGGATGAACCTCAAAATAATTGTGCCTCATAAAAGAGTATATATTATATAATTTCACTTGCATAAAGGTATAGAAAAGCAAATTAATCTATCATGACAGTAAGCAAATCAATGATTTCCTGGAGGAATGGGGGTAGATGAGGAAGAATAGAAGGGAAAGATTATAAAAGGACATAAGGAAATGTTTGGGGTGATGAAATATGTTCATTATTTTAACATAATTTCTTTAAAGACACAAATTATGGGAAATTATTTAAGAATGAATAACCCCAAACAGTTCAATGATTATTAAAGCAATTGAATTAACACTTAAAAGTCTGCCCCTTCAAAATCTCCAGGCCCAGAAGAAATACTTTCCAACTTATTTTATGGACTAACATCATCTTGATATCAAAACCAGACTAAGACATTACACTGAAACAGAACTATAGCTTGATATCCCTCATGAATGTGGATGCAAAAGTCCTTGACAAAATTTTAACAAAATTTTAAGTTGATTCCATCAACATACAAAATTAATAATATAGAGAAAGGGGCAGAGCAAGATGCCCAAATAGAAACCTCCAGTTGTAGTCTCTCCATAGGAACACCAAATTCAACAACTAACCACACAAGCAATTACCAGAAACCACACAAGCAACCACCAAAAATCAGGTGAGTGATCATATTACCTGGTTTTGAAATTATATCAAGGAGAGAGACAATGACGGGGATACCATCTATGACACCCACCTCTTGTCTCCTTGCAGTGCCATGCCAGCACACTGAGTGGAAAAAAGTTTGTATGCCTAGGGGAAGGAAGGTAAAATGACTGTGGGACTATCCACTGAAACTCAGGGCTACCCTGCTAGGACACAGGAAAATACAGCACAGGGAAGAATTCTGTAAGTGCTCATAGTGGGGGCATTTAGACCAGCCTGGCCAGAGGGAAATCTGCCCTAGACCTGAGTTCTGGCAAGCCCCACCACTGGCTGACAAAAAGCAGCCTGGAAATGGACTAAATTCTGTAAGGCAGTTGGGCCATAAAGGCTGAAGTCTTGAGAAATTCCTGTGGCTGTGCTGGCTCAGAGCCACTGGATGTGGGGTGCACATGACACAGTGAGACACCGGGGACAACAGCCACACCAGTGCCTGTGGATCTGTTCCCCCAACTATAGGCACTGTGACTCTGGAAGAGTGTTCTTGGGAAATGGGAAAAGTCTTCTACTTGCTCAGAGGACTTACTTTGCAACTTGAGTACCAGCTCAGCCATAGTAAAATAAAGTACAAAGCAGACTCCTAAAGCCCTAGACTCCAGGCCTTACTCAATAGTATTTCTAGACCCACTCTGGGCTAGAAGAAAACATGGTATCCTGAATGGAAGAATGCAATCCTGGTAGGATTCACTACCTGCTCACTAAAGAGCCCTAGGGCTTGGGCAGCGCCTGTGGCTCAGTGAGTAGGGCCCTGGCCCTATATACCGAGGGTGGTAGGTACAAACCCAGCCCTGCCAAACTGCAACAACAACAAAAAAATAGCTGGGCATTGTGGCGGGCACCTGTAGTCCCAGCTACTTGAGAGGCTGAGGCAAGAGAATCGCCTAAGCCCAGGAGTTGGAGGTTGCTGTGAGCTGTGTGATGCCACGGCACTCTACTGAGGGTGATAAAGCGAGACTCTGTCTCTACAAAAAATATTAAAAAATTTTTTTAAAAAAGAGCCCTAGGGCTTTGAATCAACATCAGAGGTAGTCAGGCAATAGTCACGATGGGCTTTGGGAGACACTGGGCTGACTTCAGGTGTGACCCAGCATTGATGACCATAAGGGACTCCCCATGTTACTCACAGCTCAGCACAGAGAGTGAGGGAAAAGAGTAGAGACTTTGCTCAGTAATCCAGGGAATTCTTCCATATCTTACCCAAGTCCACTAATGTACCACCAGAAGTCTGTAAGAATCACAGCATTACTATACTTGGGGCACCACCAATGTTGATATGGCTGCAGTGACCAAAGACTCAGATCACAGCACTCAATTTCCTTTGAATATCTAGAAAACCTTCTCAAGAAGGGTGGGTTCAAATAAGCCAAGGCTGTGAAGATTGAAATAAATACCTAATTCTTTAATGCCCAGACATTGACAAATATCTGCAATAATGAAGAATAACCAGGGAAACATAGCCTCACCAAGTGAACTGAATAAGATATCAGTGGCCAATCCTGAAGTGAGGAAGGTATGTGACCATTCAGATTAAGAATTCAAAATTGCTGTCCTAAAGAAGATCAATGAACTTCAAGACAACACAGAGAAGAAATTCAGAAGCCTATAAGAGAAATTTAACAAAGAGATTGAAATAATATTTAAAAAATACAAATAGAAATTCTGTAGTTTAAGAATTCAATTGACAAACTGAGAAATGCATCACAGTCTCTCAAGAGCAGAATTGATCAATCAGAAAAAAGATTTAGTGACCCTAAATGAAAAATATTTGAAAATATACAGTCATAAAAGAAAAAAGAAAAATGAATAGAAAAGAATGAAGCATTCCTAGAAAGAGCTAGAAAATAGCCTCAAAAGGACAAATCTAAGAGTTATTGGCCTTTAAGGGGAGGTAGAGAGAGAGATTGGGGTAGACAGTTTTTATTCAAAGATACAATAACAGAGAACACCAAGTAGATTTAACCCAAACAAGACTACACCAAGGCATTTAATAATCAAATTCCCAAGAGTCACAGATAAAGAATAGGTCCTAAGGGAAGAAAGAGAAAAGAAAAAAACAAAACAAAACAAATAAAGGAGTTCCCATAGGTCTGGCAGCAGACTTCTCACTGGAAACCTTACAAGCAAACAGGCAGTGGCATGACATAGCCAAAGTCCTAAAGGAAAAAAAACCCTTAACCTTAGATTATTATATGCTACAAAAACATCCTTCAAACAAGAAGGAGAAAGACTTTCCCAGACAAACAAAAGCTGAGGGTTTTCATAAACATGAGAACTATTCTATAAGAAATGCTAAATGGAGTTCTTCAATATGAAAAAAAAAGGACATGAAACAATAATAGATTACCTTGTATACAACTCACTGGTAACAGTAAATTCACAAGTGAAGAATATTCTGGTGTTGTGTTTGCAGTGTATAAACCACTTATATCTTGAGTAGGAAGATAAAAGACAAACTTTACCAAAAATAACTACAACATCTTTTTGAGAGATAGATAGTATAAAAAGACAGATAGAAACAACAAAAAACTAAAAAAATCAGGGGAGATGGAGTCAAAGGCTATAATTTCTACTAGATTTCTCTTTGCTTGTTTACTTATTTGTGAGCAGACTCGTCATGTATCTAAAGTAATTGGTTATAAATTGCTTTTTTGCAAGCCTCATGGTCTCTCAAATTTAAAAAACCTACAATATATACACAAAAAAATAAAAAGCAAGAAATTAAACTACACTGCCTTTTAATGGAGGATGACAGGAAAGAAGAAAGAAAGAAAGATAACAAAACAACCAGAAATCAAACAACAACAGGGCAGTAGTAAGTCCTTACTTATCAATAATTACATTAAATATGAATGGACTAAATACTCCAATCAAAAGTAACAGAGTAGCTGAATGGATAAAAAAATTAAAAAAGAACAAGAGTGAATTATATGCAAGAAACTAATTTCATCTATAAGATACAGGCTAACTGAAAATTAGGTGATGAGAAAAGATACTCCATGCAAGTGGAAACCCAAAAGAGGACAAGGGTAGCTGTGCTTTTATCAGATAAAATAAAATTAGATAAAATTTTAGAAAAAAAAGAGACAAAGAGACAAAAACTGCCAAAAGAGACAAAAAAGGTCATTATATAATGATAAAGGGGCCAATTCAGCAAGTGGATATAACAATTCTAAATATATATTCACCCAACCCTGGAGCACCCAGATATGTAAAGCAAATATTATCACAGCTAAAGAACAAGATAGACTCCAACAAAATAATTATTGGAGACCTCAACATTGCACTTTCTGAATTGGACAGGTCATCCAGGTAGAAATCAACAAAGAAATATTGGGCTTAATTTTCTCTATGTACTGAATGGACCTAATAGATATTTACAGAACATTTCATCCAATAGTTGCAGAATTCATGTTCTTCCTCTCACCTCATGGATAATTTTCAAGGATAGATCACATATTAGGCCACAAATCAAGTTGGTTTTTTGGAAGGCTAAACACAACTTAAGCACACCTTTAGCCAAACTGAGAAAAAAAGAGAAAAGACCCAAATAAATAAAATCAGAGAATAAAAAGAAGGCATTACTATTGATACTGTAGAAATTTAAAGGATTGCTAGAGCCTCCTATGAACAGCTACCCCTGGAAAATCTAGAAGAAACATATAAATTCCTAGATACATATAACTCACCAATATTGAGCCAGGAAAAAATCCAAAATATGAATAAACCAATAACAAATGAGATAGAAGCAGGAATAAAAAGTGTTCCTTTAAAGAACAGCCAGCCAAATAACGAACTTGTCTTCAACAACAGTGCAAAGAACAATGGGAAAGGATATTCTTTTTAGTAAATGATGCTGGGAAAATGACTTTTATTGCTTACCATATACAAAAATTAAATTAAATCAAAATGGATTAAACAATTAAATCTAAGACTTAAACTATGACACTACTAAGAGGAAACATTTGGGAAATTCTTTAAGACACTGATCTGGGCAAGGACTTTTTGAGTAATATCCCTAAAGCATAGACAACTGAAGCAAAATTTGACAAGTGGGATCACGTCAAGCTAAAAAGCTTCTCAACAGTAGAGAATTTAATCAACAAAGTGACAAGAAAATCCACCAAATGGGAAAAAATATTTTCCAAATAGGAATTAATAAATAGAGTATATAAAGACTCCAACAACTCAATAGGAAAAATTCATATAATCTGATTTAAAATGGGCAAAGGATCTAAATAGACATTTATTGGAAGAAAACATACAAACAGCCAAAGGGTATATAAAAAAATGCTTACCATCATTATTCATCAGAGAAGTTCAGTTCAAAACTTCAATGATATATCACTTCACCTCAGTTAAAATGGCTTTTATCAAAAAGACAGGCAATAACTAACATTGCCAAGGATGTGGAAAAAGGGGATCCCTTGTACACAATTTATAGGAATATAAATTAGTGCAACCACTATGGAGAACAATATGGAAGTTCCTCATAAAACTAAAAACAGAACTACCACATGACCCAATAATCCCACTAATGGGAACATATCAAAAGGAGGGGAATACAATATATTGAAAAAATATCTGCACCCCATCTTTAAGCCTTATTCACAATAACTACGATTTGGAATCAACCTGAGTGTCCATCAGTTGATGCACGGATAGAGAAACTATGGTACATATACACAATTGAATGTTACATAGCCATGAAAAAGAATGAAATCCTGCCATTTGCAACAACATGGATGGAAGTGGAGAACATTGTTAAGTGAAATAAGCCAAGCACAGAAAGACAAACCTTGCACATTCCCATTAATATGTGGGAGCTACATATTAAAAATGATTAAATGATTGATCTTCTGGAGACAGAGAGTGGAATGATGGTTTCCAGAGGCTGGGAAGCATAGCAGAGAAGGGGAAATGGCGTGGGGATGGTTGATGAGTGAAAAAATATGATTAGATAGAATGAACAATATTTAATATCAGAACAAAGTGACTATGATCAACAGTGTATTAGAGTATACATTAGAGTAGCTAAAGAATAGAAATGGAATGGTTCTAGCCCAGAGAGGTAATAAGCCTGAGGTGACAGACACCCTAATTATCCTGATTTTATTGACTCACATTGTATGCCTATATCAAAATATCACATGCACACTATAAAGACATCAGACTGCCATATGCTGTAACAATTAAAAATGAAATGAAATAAAATGAATAATATATAATGACCAAAGTGCTTCTTCTTAGGAATTCAAGGTTGGTTCAACATTCAAGAATCAATCCCTGCAATTTCCCAATTCAACAGACTAAAAGAAAAAGCCTACAATCATCTCCCTTGATGCAGAAAAACTTTTTCAAATTGAATATCCTTACTGATAAGCAACCTAGGAATGAAAGACAATGCCCTTAACATAACAAAGGACCTCTCTGGAAAATTCACAGCTAAAATCATACTTCATGGGGAAAGCCTGAAATCTTTCTTCCTAAGATCAGAAATAGTATAAGAGTGTCCATTTCCACCATTTCGATTTAACATTATACTACAGTACAATAGATTTTACCAGGGTTTCTCAACATCAGTATATTGACATTTGGGGTTTGACAACTCCCACCACAAACAGATTTTGGGCTAGCCTGTACATTGTAGGATGTTTAGCAACATCCCTGGATTATACCCATTAGATTCTAGTAGCACAAGTAGCTTTTCTGTCAACCAAAATATTTTCCAGATATAGCCAAATTATCACCAATGAGAAACAAAATTCATCAATCCCAGTTGAGAATGAGAATTATTGTTCTAGAGAATATATAAAGCAATAAAAGAAAGAAAAGAACAAAAGAAAAAGCAGAGAGAGAGAGAGAGAAGAGGAAGGAGGAAGGAAGGAGGGAGGGCAGGAGGAAGGAAGTGAGGAAGAAAAGAAATAGGTCAGAAAAAAGAAATAATATTGTCTTTATATGCAACACATTACTGTCAATGAAGAAATCTTCTAAGGGTTCTTCTTTCCAAAAAATGGCATAGAGGAAAACTGATTTCACTTGCCCCCAATAGAAAAACAAAAATAAACATGCAGCACTGAGGGCATATTTCCACAACAACCCAAAGCTCAATTATGAGAATGATATAGTTCTGGTGGTCATACAGAAGTGGAAAAATGCCGGGAAGATACACATCCATGATGATCCTCCTCACTATTCTGCACCAAGCATGCAGAAAATCTCCCTGAACTCATGATTTCTACTGGAAAAAAATAAAATTGATGAGGTCAAGCAACTTCTCCAACTTCTTGGTTTCCTTGGCAGGAAACCTGTTCTTGGCTTAAGGCACAGGAAGCATCATAAGTGCCTGAAGAGAGAATATCCCTGAGGGCAAGCCGAGACAAAAGGGGGAGGTTGGATCACCACCCATGGCCCTGGAAACTCTGCTCTGTGTCTCAGCCAAAGGAGACACCAAATAAGAGTGGATGCAGTAAATATGTCCCCAGGTCTCCTGGACACCAACTCTCAGCCCTCCTTTCCACACTGCTGAGGGGTAACTCCTTTAGGACCACCCCCATTTGGGGCAAGCAGCACTGAAATTATTCGTTGGAACTAAGGAAAACCTGGGCTTAAAGCTCCATCTAGAGCTGAAAAGGAGGAAGCATCATGACAGTAAAGATAAGCTAAGCAAATACATTCAATTAAAAACCCAAACAAGCTTGTCAGAGAAAAATGAATATAGAACTATTCCTTTAAAGGCAACTATTTCTTCAACAATTTCTTCAAAGGCACAGATACATACTCAAAAGAAACAACAACAAACAGGGTAGCACAGCTTCACAAAAAGACAAAGCAATAATCCAGTGACTGATCCTAGTCAGATGGAGATTTGTGAGCTTTCTGAGAAAGAATTCAAAATAGCAGTTTTAAGGAAATTCAGATATCTCCAAGACAGAAAAGTAACCCAGAAACTTATCAGAGAAATTTAACAAGTAAATCAAAATTGTTTTAAAAATAAACAGAAATCTTGAAACTGAAAAATATATTTACTGAACTGAAGAGTTCTTTGGATACTCTCAACAGCAGAATGAATCAAGCAGAGGATAAAGATCAGTGAGGTTAAAGACCAGCTATTTGAAAATATGCACTCAGAAGAATAAAAGAGAAAAGAATGAAAAGGAATGATGACCACCTACAATATAAAGAAAATTACCTTGAAGGCCAAATTTAAGAATTATTAGAGTTCAAGAGAGAGATTATCAAGAACAAGATAAAGAACTCTTATTCAAATAATAATAATGAACACAAAAATTTCAAAAACTTGAGAAAGGTATAAATATGCAGGCATAGGAAGGTCTTAAAACACTAAACAAATTTAACCCAAATTAAACTATCCCAATACATACAGTTATAAAACTCTCCATGGTGAAGGATAAGGAGAAGATCCTGAAAGCAGAAAGAGGTGAGAAGAAAATAACATACAAAGGAGCTCTAAATTGTTGGTCGACAGACTTCTTAATGGAAACCATATGGGCCAGGAGGGAGTGGAATGACATATTCAAAGTGCTCAAAGGAAAAAGCTTAGTTTTTTTAAAAGGTAAAATTCAAAAACCTTTAGCTAGAGTAAGAAAAAAAGAAAGAAGGGCCAAGTAAACAAAATCAGGAGCTAAAAAGACAAGTTATGAACTGAAACCTCAGAAATACGAAGAATCATTTAAGACTATTATGAATGACTAAAGGCCAACAAACTGGAAAATCTATGAGAAATGGATAATTTCTTAGATGTACAATCTACGACGATTGAACCATGAAGAAACAGAAAACCTCAACAAACCAATCATAAGCAACAAGATTGAAGCCGTAATGAAAAGACTCCCATTAACCAAAAACCCAAGACCTGATGGATCACTGCTAAATTCTGTCAAATATGTATTTAAAGAACGACTATGATCTTACTCAAACTCTCTAAAAAATTAAAGTTGAGAGATTACTTACAAATTCATTCTATAAGATGAGCATTATCTTAATACCAAAACTCAACAAGGAAATAGCAACAACATAATAGAAAACAACAGATCAATATCATTAATGAACATGGATGCAAAAATCCTCAACAAATTAAAGGAAACTGAATTCAACAACACATTAAAAAGATCATTCACCATGATCAAATGGATTCACCTCATGAATGCAAGGATGCTTCAACATATACAAATCAATAAATGTGATAGATTACATTAACAGAATCAAGAACAAAAACATATTACTATTTCAATAGATGCTAAAGAAGCATTTGATAAAATTCACCATACAATTCGGATAAAAACTCTCATGAAAATGAGTATAGAAGGGACATACCTCAAAATATTAAAGGCCACATATGATAAAATGATGGCTAACCTCATATTGAGCAGTGAAAAATTTGAGGCCTGTTTTCTAATGACTGGAACAAAGAAAAAGAGGCCTACTCTCACCATCATTATTCAGCATAATACTAGATGTCCTTGCAAGAGCTGTTAGGTAAGAGAAAGACATAAAGAACATCCAAATTAGAAAGAAAGAAGTCAAATTAGCCTTGTTTGCAGATGACATGACCTTACTCCTAGAAAAGCCTAAAGATTCCACCAAAAAACTGTTAGGACAACACAGACGTTGTGGGGGTGGAGCAAGATGGCTGACTGGAAGCAGCTTCCAAAAAGGGCTCCTGTCCAAAAGGGAATATAACATCCAGATACTGCGCAGTTAAGCTTAATACTGGGAGCCCAGCTGAGAGAGAAGTGATTTCTGCAGGTCACCTCTGCTGAGACAGGCTGTGACTCCAAGAAAGCAAGCTTCAGGTACAAAATTCATCTGAAAGGAAAAGTGTCCATCTCCTCCCCCAAGAAAGCTCTGAGTTTCTTGCTTTTCTGTTTCCTATCTTTTTTTTCTCCTCTTTTGCTCCTGCAGGTTTTCTACAGACAAGGGGTAAACTGTGGACCTCTTGTCTCACCCCATGGAAGAGTGCTGTGGGAAGTGGGGTGTGTTCCCCCGAGCACCCCAGTATGACTCTGAAAACTCTATTGCTAGCCAGAAAAACTGAACTAAAGTTTTCCCCACCATTCTGAACTTATACTACAATCTTCTCCCCTTACCTGATGAACCAGAAGCCTAACCCCCGCTGAGACTGAGGGAGGAGGTCCCTGAGCTGCGTCCCCACCCCCGCCTGCCGGAACAAGCGACCCACTGGGAAAAGACTTTGGGGGGCCGTGATCAGCCTCCCTCCCTCTGGCCAGGGAAGCCGCAGGCGAGTGCCTGGCCCTGCGCCCCGTGTTTGCCAGACTTCTGCAGGCCCACCACCTGCTAGAGACTCTGATGGTGACCACCCCTGTGGGTCTGCCCCCTACCACGAACTCCCCTAGCAACTGTGTGGGACTCCACTTGGCACCAACAGGGCCCCCGCAGGTCTGTCCCTGACCAGTAAATCCCCTGGCTACCGTGCGGCCCTGCGCCCCAAGCCTGCAGGGCTTTTGCAGGTCTGCCTTCTGCCAGGAACTCTGCCTGCAACCGCCAGGCCTCTGCAGATCTGTCCCAGCCAGGAACTCCCCTGGTGACCATGCAGGCCTCCACCTGGCACCTGCAGGGCCCCTGCAGGCCAGCCCCTGGCCAGTAAATCCCCTGGCTACCATACAGCCCTGCGCCCCAAGCCTGCAGGACTTCTGCAGGTCCGCCTTCTGCCAGGAACTCTGCCTGCAACCACCAGGTTGCTGCAGGCCCACCCCGGGCAAGGACCTCTCCCAGCGACCACCTGGCCCTGCACCCCGTGCTTGCCGGGCTTCTGCAGGTCTGCCATCTGCTAGAGACTCTGCCAGCAACCGCCAGACCTCCGCAGGTCCGCCCCCAGCCAGTAAATCCCCTGGTAGCCCGCGTCCCGAGCCTGCAGGGCTTACGCAGGTCGACCTTCTGCCAGGGACTCCTCCCACAACAGCCAGTCTCCCCCCAGCCAGGGACAGTCCCGGTGATCTCACGGGCCTCTGCCTGGCACCCACGGGGCCTCTGCAGGCCAGCCATCTGCTAGGGACTCCGCCAGCGACCGCCAGGCCTCTGCAGGCCTGTCCCCAGCCAGGAACTCCCCCGGCGACCGCCTGGCCCTGTATCCCGCTCTTGTCAGGCTTCTATAGGTCTGCATTCTGCCAGGGACTCCTCCTGCGACCACCAGGCCTCCAGCCAGGGACACTCCCAGCGACTGCGTGGGACTCCGCCTGGCACCCACAGGGCTTCTGCAGGACAGCCTTCCTCCAGGGTCTCCCCCGGGGACTGCCAGGCCTCTCTGCAGGCCCACTGCTGGCCAAAAACTTCCCGGACAACCACGTGGCCCTTAGCCCACCACTTGAAGGGCCTCCGCAGTTCACCTTCTATCAGGGACTCCACCAGCAACTGCTGGGCCCCTGCAAGTCCGCCCCTGGCCAGAGATTCCTCTGGTGACTGTACGGACCTGCGTCTGGCACCTGCAGGGTCTCTGTAGGCCCCCCCAACAAGGAACTCCCCTGGCAACCACATGGACCTGCGCCCCACACTTGCCAGGCCCCGCAGTCTCACCTTCTCCCAGGAACCCCGCCAGTGACCACCAGGCCCCCGCAAGCCTGACCCTGGCCAGAACTCCCCCAGCAACCACGTGCCTCTGTGCCCCGAGGCTACAGGGCGTCTGCAAGCCAGGCCTCTGCCAGGGACTCTGCTGGTGACTGCCAGGCCTCAGCCCACCCTCAGCCAGGAACTCCCCCAGTGATCACACGGCCCCACACCTGGCACTCCCAGAACTGTGTGCACCATCCCCCACCCTGCTGCTGAATCCAAGGGTGCCACACTCTGGGGCTGCTCCCGCAGTCAGAACTCCCTGGGTGGGCAGTCCCAGAAGATCTACACAGAGTCGCTCACTACAAAGTTCCAGCAACAATAGAGTGCTCCCACCAGGGTGTAATCTTAGAAAGACACCTTCCCAACTCTGAGGAAGGCCAGATACAACTGTGAAAAACAATCATGGGGCGGAATAAACAGAAAAACTCTGGTAATATGAATAAGCAGAGTAGACCAACTCCTCCAAGGAGCAACAAGGCAGACACAGCACAAGATCTCCTGCATAGACTAATGGCTGAGAAGTCTGAAATCGAATTCAGAATCTGGCTTGCAAATAAGATCAGTGGAATGGAGGAAAATAGGGAATTAGAATTTCAAGCAGTAATTCAAAAGATGATCCAAAAGATGTCCAAGAATGCAACAAATTCAAAGACAAAATGACCAAAGATTTTGACACATTGAGACAAGAAGTTGCAGCCGTTAAAGATCTGAGAAATTCAGTAGAATCCCTCAGTAACAGAATGGAGCAAGCAGATAAAAGGATTTCTGACATGGAAGACAAAGCTTTCGAATGCTCTCAAACCTCCAAAGAACAAGAGAAATGGAAGGCAAAAACAGATCACTCTCTCAGAGAGCTCTGGATAACTAGAAAAAAACCAATATTCGCCTCATAGGGATCCCCGAAAGAAATGAAGCAGCTTCACAAGACACAGAGTCTCTTATTCATGAGATTATGAAAGAGAACTTTCCAGACATGCCAAGAGATTCTGAAATTCAGATAGCAGACAGTTTCAGAACCCCAGCATGACTCAACCCGAATAAGACATCCCCCAGGCACATCATAATTAACTTCACTAAAGTTAATATGGACGAGAAAATTTTGAAAGCAGCCAGACGTAAGAAATCCATTACCAACAAGAGGAAGAATATTAGAATAACTGCAGATCTCTCTGATCAAAACTTTCAAGCTAGAAGAGAATGGTCATCAACTTTTAATCTCCTAAAACAAAAGAACTTTCAACCTAGGATCCAGTATCCAGCTAAATTGAGTTTCATTTATGATGGAGAAATTAAATACTTTAATGACATCCACATGTTGAAGAAATTTGCTATAACTAAACTAGTTCTCTAGGATATTCTCAGACTTATTCTTAATAATGACTAGTGTAATCCTCCACCACAAAAGTAAATTCATCCAGAAACTTTTTATCAAATTCAAACTTCTACAGTGATGAAAGGATTAAAAATGTCCACTAGACTTTTGAAAGATTTATCAATATTTTCAATTAATGTGAATGGTTTAAATTGTCCTCTAAGAGGCATAGGTTGGCTGACCAGATACAAAAATTCAGGCCAGATACCTGTTGAATACAAGAATCTCATCTTAACTTAAAAGATAAATATAGACTCAAGGTGAAGGGATGGTAATCTACATTCCAGGCAAATGGAAAACAGAAAAAAGCAGGTGTTGTAATCTTATATCCAGATACAATAGGCTTTAAGCCAACCAAAGTAAGGAAAGATAAAGATGGACATTTCACATTTGTTAAAGGTAATACTCAATATGATGAGATTTCAATTATTAATATTTATGCAACCAACCAGAATGCACCTCAGTTTATAAGGAAAACTCTAATAGACATGAGTAATTTGACTTTCTCCAGCTCCATAGTAGTTGGAGATTTTAATACTTCTTTAGCAGTGTTGGATAGATCCTCCATAAAGAAGCTAAGTGAAGAAATATTAGATTTAAACTTAACCTTTCAACATCTGGTATAACAGACATCTACAGAACATTACATCCTAATAAAATTAAATACACATTCTTCCCATCAGCCCATGGAACATACTCCAAAATTGATCACATCTTAGGTCACAAGTCTAACCTCAGCAAATTTAAAAGAATAGAAATTATTCCTTCCATCTTCTTGGACCACCATGGAATAAAAGTTGAACTCAAAAATAAAGGGAATGTGCATACTCAAACAAAAACATGGAAGCTAAATAACCATATAGTGAATGATAGATGGGTCATAGAAGAGATTAAGAATGAAATCACCAAATTTTTGCAACAAAACGACAATGAAGACATGAATTATCAGAACCTCTGGGCCACTGCAAAGGCAGTCCTAAGAGGTAAATTTATAGCACTGCAAGCCTTCCTCAAGACAACAGAAAGAGAAGAGGTTAACAACTTAATGGGACACCTCAAGCAACTGGAAACGGAAGAACATTCCAACCCCAAACCCAGCAGCAGAAAAGAAATCACCGAAATAAGGGCAGAATTAAATGAAGTTGAAAACAAAAGAATTATACAACAGATCAATAAATCAAAAAGTTGGTTCTTTGAAAAGGTGAATAAAATAGATAAACCTTTGGCTAACCCAAGCAGGAAAAATAGAGTAAAATCTCTAATTTCATCAATCAGAAATGGTAAAGACGAAATAACAACAGACCCCTCAGAAATTCAAAAATCCTTAATAAATATTACAAAAAACTTTACTCTCAGAAATGTGAAAATCTAAAGGAAATTGACCAAAACTTGTAAGCACACCACCTCCCTAGAGTTACCCAGAATGAAGTGGAAATGTAGAACAGGCCGATATCAAGTTCTGCAATAGCATCAACTATACAAAATCTCCCTAAAAAGAAAAGCCTGGGACCAGAAGGCTTCACATCAGAATTCTACCAAACCTTTAAAGAGGAACTAGCACCTGTATTACTCAAACTTTTCCAAAATATAGAAAAAGATGGAATACTACCCAATACATTCTATGAAGTGAATATCACCTTGATCCCTAAACCAGGAAAAGACCCAACAAGAAAAGAAAACTACAGA
>CAUYRH010039600.1:0-36524 GCA_963574655.1 Perodicticus potto
CCTGTAGTCCCAGCTACTTGGGAGGCGGAGACAGGAGACTCGCTTGAGCCCAGGAGTTGGAGGTTGCTGTGAGCTATGATGCCACAGCACTCTACCCAGGGTGACAGCTTGAGGCTCTGTCTCAGAAAAAAAAAAAAAAAAGAATTTAGTAATGTTTACTCAATGCTGTTGATATCTTTAAGAGTTACACAGAGTAAGGACTAGAGTTTGACTCAATATAAAACAAATTATAAATCCCATAACAAATGGAATATGCTGCTTTAAAAATTGTAAGTCCTTTATTAGAATTAAAACAACTGAATAGAAGGGAGCTGGTTAATACAAGATTCAAGCTATGGTGCGAGGTTTGAAATACATGGTCTCTAAAGGCTTTTCTAATTCTTAGCATCATGTAGCTCTGCAAAGCTAAGTCACACAAATATTAGTTAAGGAAATACTGTTATGCCTCCTGGGATCTTTGCCATTTAATAATACTATAAACCTAAAAAGTATTAGGTTTATACTAATCAAAAGGACACAGGAACCAGCTTGGAGGAACTTCCAATGGTCTAAACTAGAGGACAATTTGAGCAACAAATGAAATAATGATAATGGGTAACCCAGAGAATACCCAAAGAATAAAATATTCATGAGTTCATAATATAAACATGACAAATATTCCTTACAGATAATTCAAATAAATATAGGAGAAATGAGGGAAATAGAAAAATCATTAGAACTCCAAAGGAATAACTGCTACAGGAAAGATTCAGTGATGAAAGCTAAAATTAGTGGCATTTCTGGACTCGTGACTACTTAGAAATTGCAATTATGTCTTACAGCATTGAAATTAGGAACTATTATGGCATGACAATTGATTTTGTTTTCAATAATAGTCATAGATCTTATTTTTTAAAAGTCCCATAGCAATTTTTTTACATTAATTTGTACAAACTTGTGAAATTGACTACAAAATTTCCATATTTAGTACAACCATTCACTTAGGTGCAAAGGCCAAAAAGACTAGGAGTCATTTTAATTCCCTCCTCCCATTCCTTATTCAGTACACCAGTGTCTTGTGAGGTATATGTGTAAAGTATATCTTAAATCTGAACACTTCTTCCCCCTTTACCTGCTAGTTTGAGTTGTTTTTTGCCTACAGTAGCTTCTCTTTTCTCCCGGCTTTCTGTCCCTTTATAGTTTATTCTCAAAATTAGTCAGTGACCTTTAAAAAACAATAGGTCCCTTGGCTTTGCGCCTGTAGCTCAGCGGCTAGGGTGCCAGCCACATACACTGGAGCTGGCGGGTTCAAATCCAACCTGGGCCTGTCAAACAATGACAATTATAACCCCCGCTCCCCCCAAAATAGGTGAGCATTGTGTCAGATGCCTGTAGTCCCAGCTACTTCGGAGGCTGAGGCAAGAGAATCGCTTAAACCTAAGAATTTGAGGTTGCTGTGATGCCACCGCACTCTACCAAGGGCGATATGAGACTGTCTCAAAAAAAAAAAAAAAAATTAGGTCCCTTTCATCTCCTGTATAAAATTCTCCAATGGCTTTGGCACACTTAGAATAAAATCTGCTTGTTATCCCTGATTTATACATCTCTATGATTTGGGCTCTATCTGCTTCTCAGACCTCATTTGCTACTATCCTTCTCCTTGCTTACTCCTTTCTAGCCTCTGGCTGTCTTTTTCTTTCTTAAACTTACCTCATTCCTGCCCCAGAGCCTTAATATTGCTATTTGTCATTACCTCTTCTGGGAATGCTCTTTCCCCACATCTTTTATCTCTTGCTGCTTCACTTTGGTCTGTGCTTAAATGTCCTCAGACAGGATCTTAGGGAAGGCCTTCCTCAGGCAGGCTCCCCTGCCTCCAATCACCTGTTAAATTTTTTTCCATTGAATTTACTGCTACGTAACAGGTACCTGTTTACTCATTTATTCACTTGTCCTCCAAATAGAATGTGGGCACCTAAGGGGAGGGAGTTGTTTGTCCTGTTTGGATATACCTAAAATAATATTTACAACAGAGCTGCCCTCAAATGTCTCAATATTTTTTAAACATTGAAAGGAGAGAGAGAGCAAAATGGGGAAGAAAGCCTTTATCAAAGGTAGACTCTTACCTCTGAGGTATGTACAAAGAATGTAAGCCTTTTGAGATAATTAAATGTTAAAATGAACACAGCAACTTGTTTGTTACATTTTGTTACTAAATTCAGTTGCTTAAGAATAAACTTGAAAAATGTCAATGCAATTTTGATGACTGAATTTGGAGTGCTTTTGAAATAATCTTACACCAAGGACAAATTTTATTAAGTATACATTACTGGTTATTTAAAAATACATGAGAAAAGACAAACATACAAAGGCTGTATCACACAACTGATTTCTAAACTCAGTACTTTTTGAAATACAAAACAATGATCATTACCCCCAAAGGGCAGTTTATTGACACAAATTGATTTTTAAGTTGGTCTATAACTTGTTTTCACTCAATATTGTTTATAAATGTTACTGAATATTTAAATTTCATCTCATATCAGAACTTTGTTTTTTTTCATGTTTACTTCTCAAAGTAGTATGTAGTTATGTCTTTTAATTAATGTTAGCCAACTAGAGGAAGCTTTCCTAAGTCACAAGAATTCAATATGGTTGGTGCTCTGGAAATAGTTACCATTTTGGATGATCTTAAGACCTATGTATTTAGAAGCAAAATAATGATAATGGACAAATATGGGGGTTGAGAGCAGGCAGACTAAGAAAAGAAAATTGACCTTTTGCTGCAGACATGCTAAAAAAAAAAAAAAAAGACTCCATTACTTACTTTGGTACTATTGCTAGAGAAGCAGTTTCTACCAGACCACAGATTGACTATATAGATGTCCATTTTATATTTCCTTTCTCAAAAATGACAGACTTTACCTATTAAATTCCTCTACCAAATAAGCAGACATTTTAAATTATTTTCTTAATTGGTTTAGCAATCTGGTGTCTGGAAAAGCAGTAAAACCCACTTTGTTCCAAAATTAAAACACTGACTCAGAGGCTACTCATGTGATACCTGGCTGTCTTCTATCAACAGTCATGAAGGTAAACCTTCATGAACTCTGTAACATAATAAATATAAAAATGACCTTATCTATCAACACACAATACTAAGCCAGCAAAACCAAAAAAGTATACACATAAGTAGGAACTGGCTTGCCTAAAATGAGAGGGTATATATCCTCTTACATAAAATAAGAGGAATATGTATAGTAATAAAAACAATCTTTAATAAACTTGTAAAGAGATGATTCTGGTTTATGTGTAAGTCTACTTAAAGTGACTACGACTGAATGATTGTAAATTTTCTTTTCCTAACATAATGCCCATTCATTGACGTTAAGCTGGACCCAGTTTCTTACAAATCTCTTATTTCCTTGGATTTATCTACTATACCCTCACTGTGTTGTCATTTCTTATAAGCTGGGCCTGCCCAGTCTGCCTATAAAGCCTCTCCTTCAGACATATTCCAGATGCATTAAGTAGAGGCACATCTTTTAATAGAAATCTGCACTTCAAAACAACACACGAAGAACCCAATTGGCCCTCCAATGTAAATTCCTCTCATTTCACATTATCACAGGAACAGTGCAGTTTACTAACCACTCCTTCCTTATAGGAACTTAGTAACGGTAAAATTTTGTTCAGTTTCAAAACATTTCAATACTTATTAATTCCAAAGATCCGAACACCATGTAGTTGTGGCATTTTGGGAATTAGCACACTCAGGAGAGAAACTGTGTTTAGGATGAAGTGAGTTGGATCATACTTCGTATAGAAACTTGCCAGAAAATATCTGTAGAGATAAAAGTTAAGAATACATAAAACATTCAAAAGTAAAATTATTTAGAATTTAAGAAGTTGAAAAGGTAGAAAAAAGGCCACAGAAACTTACATGCCCCAAACCATTTTAAGCAGTAAAAGAAACATTTTAATTTGATTTCTAGTTTATTTGATTTGGGATTTAGAAATCTGTTTAAAGGAGGTCTACATTTAACATTTCTGCAGTTATATTAAATACAATCAATAGAATGCATTAGCACTTAGCATCTTTTAAAGCGAAAGTCTTTTAAACTAGGGGTCATATGCTCTGAAATTTCAGGTGTAGTTCTGCATTTCTGTGTATGTTTCTGAAGCATCCATCTATCTTATTTTCAAAGGGGTTTGTAACCCACAAGTTAAGAACTACTACTATAAAGCTTTGAAAAATGGAGTGTTAGTTTATTAGCACAATTCACATCTTTGAAAGAAACAAAGACTTGGTTGTCTTTTAATGTTCTCATTTTCATACTGTAGATGAACAGGTCTATAACCAGTTTAACTGGTACCCTGAAAGAGACTGTTGTAAAATTCTAGCTGTTTTGTATGACCAAGTACATAAATGTATTCAGACATTTATTATCTGAGAATTTAACAAGACTAAACCACCTTTAAAACCATAAATCACTGTGTCCAGAATGTCTCATTTTACCCAAGGGTATAATATGCAGACACTTTAGTTACTAAAAGAATATCCCAATATAGATAAAAATGGAAAAAATAAAAGATCAGATCATACTTTGATCATAACTAAGAAAAGCTAAGTTTCCTAATAGGTGGTTGTCTAGTAACTTTTATACTCTTTCCTCTAACTACTGTCATTAGTTTGTCATGTAAGGGGAGACAAGTATCTAGTGTAATATGATTAGAAAAGAACATCTACTTCCATTTATATCTAAAAATGGCACAGGCCAGGCACGGTGGCTCATGCCTATAATCCCAGCACTCTGGGAGGTAGAGGCAGGTGGATGGCTTGAGCTCATGAGTTCGTTACCAGCCTGAGCAAGAGTGAGATCCCATCTCTAAATAGCCAGGCGCTGTGGTGGGCACCTGTAGTATCAGCTACTTGGGAGGCTGAGGCAAGAAAATCACTTGAGCTCAAGAGTTTGAGGTTGCTATGAGCTATGATGCCATGGCCTCTACTGGGGACCAGAAAGTGAGACTCTGTCTCAAAAAAAAAATCAATAAATGAAATAAAAAGTACAAATAAATACAGCAATCAGAGAAGTGTATACAGTAGAATTGACCACTCAAGGACTATAACAAACTGGTCAACACACAGAGGTGATCAACATGAGGAACTAGGCCTGCTGTACTAATATGTACATATGGTGCATGTCCAGTTTATGAAAATTAGGTCAACTTAAAGAGGTGCTCAATATAGGGGGGATGGTTAGCTACAGTGGTTTTACTGTGTATCATTTTCAGAACAATCTGTATTGAGAAATTATGTAATCTTCCACCTATTTAACAAACTATAGTCAGAAAATTCTTGAGAGTAAACCATATTTTCTTTTTTATTTTTTGAGAGAGAGCCTCAAGCTGTCAACCTGGGTAGAATGTCATAGCATCACACAATCTCCACAGCAATCTCCAATTCCTTGGCTCAAGCGAATCTCCTGCCTCTGCCTCCCAAGTAGCTGGGACTACAGGTGCCTGGCACAACGCCCAGCTATTTTTTTTTTTTTTTTGGTTGCAGCTGTCGTCGTTTGGCGGGCCGGGGCTGGATTTGAAACCGCCAGCTCAGGTGTATGTGGCTGGTGCCTTAGCTGCTTGAACCACAGGCGCCAAGCCAAGTAAACCGTATTTTCTTCTTGCTTTCATATACTGTACCTAAAGATTGTTTTTATACTTCAAAAACAATAGGATAGAACAAAATAGAATAACACTTACATTTAGTAAGCTCATTTAATTTCCTATCATCATTCCAAGTTTATAAACTGATAGGTTGGCAATAATAAATTTTACAATAGGTTTTTACCATATCATAGCATATATCCCCTTATTTTGTCTTTGAATAAAAACTAATTGTGTATAGATTATATGAAAATTACTTGATCTTTCAAAAACATAGACACTGTCCAGTGGTATCCAAAACCCAAGTGGGAATCAGAATGACAACATTTATTTGGCAATGGATATACTGGAAAGATACTGTATTAGAAGATAAAAGTTTAGGGTTTAATCTCAACTCTTGACTCCAACTAGCTGCAAGATCTTGAGCAAAGTAATGTATTTGAGTCTGTTTATCTAAAAATGTGGGATAGCTGGCAGGTTCAAACCCAGCCCAGGCCTGCTACACAACAATGGCAATTACAACTACAACAACAACAACAAAAACAGCTGGGCATTGTGGTGAGTACCTGTAGTCCTAGCCATTTGCGAGGCTGAGGCAAGAGAATTGCTTAACCCCAGAGTCTGAGGTTTTGAGCTATGACCCCACAGTACTCTACCAAGGACAACATACTGAGATTCTATCTCAAAATAAATAAATAAATGAATGAAAATATGGGATAAGTTGCCATGTCACACCTACCTGACAAATGATGATTAAATAAGAAAATGTGAAACTACTTCAAAACTATATCAATGCCATATAGAGGGCTTTAATGCTGTTTCATCAGTTATATAAGGAATCTAATCAAAATACTTGAAATCATACCTGTTGATCAAAAATATATTTTGAGAAATATGGACATTATACACAAATACATCTTAATGAACTCTTTTTGTGGCTCTTATTGAAAATTCAGAATGTCAGCATTTTTGCAATCCTCAATGTTTTATAGATGAGAAAACTGAGACTTTTAAGAAAATGGCAAAAAGTCACAAACCTTAAGAGTTGAGTCAAAAGCCAAACTTAGGGGCATCTAAATAATGAATATTTTTGTTACTACATTTATTTTTGGTAGACCACACAGTTTTGAGATTGATTTTAATATGGGATTAAAAATAAAATTTCTTCAAAGTGTTATAAATACTAAGAAAAAGGAGCCTATTATCTAAGTAGTTTATTCCTTTCACTTGAAAATGTTTTCCTTTACTTAAACATCTATCCAAAACCTATCCTCCCTAGGAATTCCAATACTTCCAGCAAGTCTTTTCTGCTACTAAAGGCTGTACTGCTCTATCATAGATAAAAAGTTAAGTATAAGGTATATGGGATAGATATTATATGTGTAAAATACATCTATTATGTGCAGGACACCATACAGAGAGGGGGATTCAAAGCTATCTATGCATTTATAAATTCTCTGGAGAAATAAAATAAAATGTATATATAATTTTTGTCAATTATACCTCAGTAAAGTTGGAAAAAAAATAAACGCAGAGGCATTTCAAGTAGGAGATAAGATTTGAACAAAGACATAAAAGTAGGACTACAAATGAAATATTTAGGAAATGCTGGTTGAGTTTGATCTGGTGGAAGTTGGGTGGAAATAAAATTTTCATTTTAAGAGAAAATAAAGTAGGAACCTTTTTCTGGAGGATCCTCAATATCAGGTAATAGGAGGAAATTAGATACCAGTTAGAAGGTTAGATGCTTTACAGATATTCATTAGCTCATTTATTTTTTATAACAACAGGACTAAATTAAGTATCATTAGCTAGAATTTTATATATGAGCAAACGATGCAGCTAAGTAATACATATAAAACTCAACCCAGGTCTGTTCTATATTGAAAACCTGACCTCTTTTTTGAAACCATACTGCCTCTCCCAAGGAGTCTGAAGATCTAATAGGACTAGGTAGCCAATGAAATTCTTATCTCTAACCCATTGTTTAGGAAGATTAATCTGATAGTGTGATATAGAATATGATTATGTGTTTAATTTTCTTGTAAGAAACCTACGAAAAGGGGCTGCAATATATTTGACCTGTATATCCTAGAATGTGTAGGCAGTGATGAGCATGTAATGCCATCTCCTTATGTGCTTAACTGAAGTGAAAACTGGTTTATTACCAACTTATTAAAAATTTTGCCTGTACTTTATCTGAGGTAGCTATTTACTGATAAAAGTTTTCAATGAAATATTCCAAATCAATCTCATAAAAGGACATCTTTCGCTAATCCTCCTATCTAAAAACTTCTGCCACTTACAGAATTATTGGAGAAATTGTGAAAAACTTCCGTGAAGATGTAAACTGTACTCCATAGTCCAGTTGTTCCCAGTGAGTCAGCAGTCTTGCTTTACCCTGGTCTGGAGTTTCAAAAGGTGTTCCTTTCACTGCATGCAAAAATACATACATACCCTGGAAAACAAACAAGGGAGTTTATAAACAATATGAAATACAAAATTAGTCTTTGTTATTAAACATTAATGTAGTTCCAGGCTGTGACTGTCTTGAGCTGCTAATTCAACAGCTCAAGTTGTAACACACTGTGGCTCATTATGTAGGGTGCCAGCCCCATATACTGAAGGTGGCGGGTTCAAACCCGGCCTCGGCCGAGCTGCAAAAACAGAAAAATAGCCGGGCATTGTGGCGGGCACCTGTAGTCCCAGCCACTTGGGAGGCTGAGGCAAGAGAATCGCTTAAGCCCAAGAGTTGGAGGTTGCTGTATGAGCTGTGTGACACCACAGCACTCTACCAAGGGCGATGAAGTAAGACTCTGTCTCTACAAAAAAAAAAAACCTTCCTAATTTAATGAAAACTTTGTTATTATTGTTTTTTGTGAGTTATATGCAACTTATGTGGCACTAGAATAAATTTTTACACTGTATGTTACATGAGTTTTGATTCATGACATCCTTCTTCAATTTGTTTCTGAGAATGGAGTCTTTTGTCATTCTACAACATGGGGAGTGGACCTGGGTCCTGGATGATGACCTCTGAATCATACCCCCTAAGTATGTGCAACAATGTCATGTCGCTACATACTACCCTATCATTTTTGTTCAAAGAGCCACCCAGCAAACATTCAAGGAGAAGTGCAGATCAGAAGTCACAATAAATTGAAGAATACATTCCAGCGTGGGTGGCATGCTTGGGCAGGCAGTTAGAGCTGAGTGACAGGAGTTGAGGAGACATGCTGACTAACAGCAAAAACAATGAGCAGAGGTTTCATAGCGCACAGGCAGGCTATGGACCTTCCCACCTATCCACTAGATCTATATGCTTCCTGAGGCCCCGGGACTCAAAGCTACTGTGAATTAAATATAACGCACATGGCAATTAATGTGTTAAGTTTCATGAGAGTCATTACAAAAGTTTTGAGATACACAGAAATCAAGAACTATAAAGTCTGCATGGACAGAAACAAATGAGGCCCTCTCAGCAATACCAATAAGCCAAGCAAGTTTAAACTTGCACAGATCAGAAAGGACACTGTGGACTGTGTTTCTTAGAAATGAAATCATAGACCATAACACAGTCTGTCTCAAAACTTTCATAGAGACCTGCATATAACAGTGAAAGGCTGTCACCAGTTTCTTTACAGTAAAATAAAGCTTTCTGGGGCACATTTGATGAAAATAAGCAGAGGTCAAGCAAAAGTAATGTTTTCATTAAATTGAAAATAAAAATCATCAGGGTAACTTTACATCATTACATTCAGATTTTCTAACACCTTTCCTATTTAAGAAACAGGATTACCTCTTCCTCCAGTGTGTAGAAAATTTTTCTTCAGAGTAAATCAGATAATACTTATAAAATGATTAAGTAATATAAACTGATAATAATAAAATAAAACCTGTTAGAGAAAATAGTTTTGAAGTATTTACTATTGGGACTGCCTTTACCTGAACAGTTCTTTTCCAAAGCAATAAAAATGATCTGATGTAATAGGTAGAATATTTGATTCACAATTCACTTTTAAAATCTCTGTTGTTGGCTTGGCGCCTGTGGCTCAACTGGGTAAGGCACCAGCCATGTACACCTGAGCTGGCAGGTTCAAATCCAGCCCGGGCCTGCCAAACAACAATGACAGCTGCAACCAAAAAATGGCCGGGCATTGTGGCAGGCGCCTGTAGTCCCAGCTACTTGGGAGGCGGAGGCAGGAGACTTGCTTGAGCCCAGGAATTGGAGGTTGCTGTGAGCTGTGATGCCACAGCCCTCTATCCAAGGTGATGGCTTGAGGCTCTGTCTCAAAAAAAAAAAAAAAAAATCTCTGTTGTTCCACAATAGTGTTTATTTTTTCTCTCTTTTTTCCTTTTTTTATTGCTGGGGATTCATTGACGTTACAAAGAACCAGTTTACACTGATTGCATTTGTTAGGTAAAGTCCCTCTTATAGTCGTGCCCCACCCCCAAAAGGTGTGTGACCCCCACAATAGTGTTTCTTGTGCAGTCAGTTTTCAAAAATCAAAGTAAAAGTATCACTAAAAGCTATTCTGTTAGATGGTATGTATAAACTCCTAATTTTGTGGTTATGAAAAACAATATGTATATACTAGATTTGATTTCTTGGAGATTATGATGCCCATTTAGATTGACAGGTAGTATTTCATTCAGGATCACCATTTAGGTACAGCAGAAAGCCTAAATATTATCATACATAGTTTTTCCTATTTTTTTAGCAGGAAGCCTAAATATTATAATAGTTTTTTCCACCTCAACTTTTAATAAATACTGTATATAGAAAAAATAGAATAATTCATGATTTGAAACTTTACATTACACTTAGTGAAGACAGACTTTCCTTTCAAAGCTTAGTCCACTGCTAGTTATTTCAATAGGCAACTCAAAAATTATCTAGCTGCAATAACAACTAAACTATGGAGGAAAGGACTTATGTTCAGTTGTACTTAAATCACTAAACATTTAATAAGTGGATGATATGTATAGGACCCAGGATATGTATGCACATATAAAACTGAACAACAGATGTAGCTATCCTTGAAAAAAATTCAATCCTCTAAGACAGTGGTTCTCAACTGTGGGTCACGACCCCTTTGTAACAATGAAAATACATCCTGTATATCAGATATTTACATTAGGATTCATAACAGTAGCAAAATTACAGTTAAGAAGTATCAATGAAAATAATTTTACAGTTGGGGGTCACCACAACATGTGGGACTGTATTAAAGGGTTGTAGCATTAGGAAGGTTGAGAACCACTGCTCTAAGAGATGGTAAAAAGAAAAAAAGATATGAATAAACAATTAGAAGGTGGGGCAGAAATTGGTATCAAATATACCGAGTATTCTGCAATGCAGAGAGAAAAGGTTCCTTGTTGCTGGGCCAAAAACCTTGGTGCTACTTTGTCAATAACCTCATTCTTGAAGCTTCAGCTCAAATGACAATTCCTTAGTGAAACCCTCCTCTTTAGTATTAATTAGCCTCCTGCTCATATGGTGGTCACAGAATTTTATTGAAAATACTCTTATTGTATAATATATGATATTAGAGTTGTTTACATAATGTTTTTTTTTTTTTCCCCATTATCCTGAATACCTCAGGCCGGTACACAGTAACCAATGAGGTATGTCACAAGATGACATTAAACCAAGAAGTGTTTATTCTGTAAGCACTAGGAAACCATTTCCACATAGGGCTTAAAGGGAATTATGAAACAGAAAGAATACTCTCAAATGCTCAGGAGTATACGACCCCCTCCAAAAGAACCTTTATTTTAGACCATATATGCTAGAATCTATTCCCTTCAAATGACATGCACTTACTAGTGTTTAGAATGTAAAATTCAATGTTTATTATATATATGTATTTTATATATCCTTTTCAGTGAAAAAGAATAAAATCTTACTTGATCACTTTATTTTTTAGCCCAATATTATTTAAGTAGTCATTATATAAAAATCTTAGTGATGTAGTGATGATTATTTCCACATTCAAAGAATTAAGAAAAAGGCAGTATCTAACTCACAAATAGTCCTTAATAAATATTTACTGAATCAAAATGAAGAGCATTCTCATTCATTTTTGAAGCTAGGATAAGAACCTTGTGAAGCATTAGTACCTCTAAGGAGGAAATTAGCAAAGAATAAAAAAATCACTGTACGTTTCTAACATACAGCTCAGAAAGACACATGTGGTATATTTTTCTACCCAGGTATAAACACTTAGGTCTGTTTTCCCACATTTAAAAGCATTCAGTATGTACTTTACATCTGCAATTGCTTTAATGTAGGCTATCTTCAAAGGAAACTCAAATTTGGAGTCATGTAATTGCTACATCTATGGCTGGTTGGTTAGGTGTTTAGAGTGGTGAGCTAAACGCATAAATCAGATACTAATAATGAATAAATCAGAAGCTTGGCTTTCCTACATTGAGTCAGTTACCTATCATTTGTTCATGGTCATATACTGCGCCTCAATCTTGGTTGACCAACTTGAAAATGGGGGAGAGGGGTGTGCAGTACAGGGGATGGCTTCTAAAATACATGTGCCACTGGAGAAGGGAAAAGACTAATTTATTCAGAACACTTCTTAGCAGGTTTTTAGAGATAATAGAAATTAAAAAATAAAAGATAAACTGCTAATTACTTTGTAATAAACACATGGTAAAAGAATGCAGAATGCTGAGTTGTATCGATTCCTAAAGAAGGTGATACCTGAGTAGTGTTTTGCTGGGCAAGCAGGAATCAGGCAGAGCAGAAAGGAGGTGGGGAGTGTTAACATAGTAGAAAAGCTTAAGCCAAAGCAGAAAGGTGAGAGCAAAATGATTTTTTTTTTGAGACAGAGTCTCAATCTGCCATGCTTGGTAGAGTGCTGTGGTGTCACAGCTGACAGCAACTTCCAACTCTTAGGCTTAAACAATTCTCTTGCCTCAGCCTCCCAAGTAGCTGGGACTACAGGTGCCTGCCACAATGCCCGGCTACTTTTTGTTGCAGTTGTCAGTTGTTTTAGTTGGCCTGGACAGGGTTCTAACCCGTCAACTTCAGTGTACGTAGTTGGCACCGTAACCACTGTGCTATGGGCACCAAGCCAGAGCAAAATTATTTTATTGGCTACAGCACAGCCTACATTTAGAGATGGGTGAAATAAGGTGGAACTCCTTTATTGTCTCTGCACTTTTATCAACTAGTTTTATATGCTACACAAAAAACTTGAAATTTTACAACGAATGCAATGGATAATCACTGAAAGACTTAAAGCATGATTTGAGCAGACATGCATTTTTAAAATATCACTTTGCTAAGCTGGAATAGAGGAAGGCAGAGTAGAGGAGCATCAAGAAGACTACTTGATTTATTGGAGTGATCCACCTGAGGAAAAAAATAAGGGTATGGGAATCAAGTTGATAGTAATTCAGTAGAATGGACAGTGCTTTAACCAAATAGGTAAGGAATACAAAGAAAAAGGAGAAGTTATCCTAAGACTAGGATGACTATATGTGTATTCTAATGTGCATAGAATGGTTCTGATTTACACCTGTTCTCGTGGAGTAATTATTACCGGAGCTCCATTTATTACTCTCAAAACAGTCTCCATATGGACCATACATTATGGGTTGAGTATTCCATACCTGAAGTGCTTAGGACTGGAAGTGTTTCAGATTTTTGGATTTTTTTAAGATTTTGGAATATTTGCATATACGACATGAGGTATACTGGGGATGAGACTCAAATCAAAACATAAAGTTCGGCTCGGTGCCTGTGGCTCAACGGGCTAAGGCGCCAGCCACGTACACCTGAGCTGGCGGGTTCGAATCCAGTCCAGGCCCGCCAAACAACAATGATGGCTGCAACCAAAAAAAAAAAAAATGGCCGGGCGTTGTGGGGGGGCGCCTGTAGTCCCAGCTACTTGGGAGGCAGAGGCAGGAGACTCGCTTGAGCCCAGGAATTGGAGGTTGCTGTGAGCTGTGATGCCACAGCACTCTATCCAGGGTGACAGCTTGAAGCTCTGTCTCAAAAAAAACCCAAACAAACAAACAAAAAAAACATAAAGTTCACTTATGTTTTCATATATAGACAGTCCCTAGGTTATGAACAATATAAGTTCTATAGGTTTATTCTTAAGTTGACTCTGTAAGTTGTAAAAGGTACATTTACCTATTACCTGTAATAGCCTCCATTCGTAAGTTCAAGTTGTACATGAGATGTCACATACCCTAAAAATAATTTTATGTGATATTTTTAATAATTTTGTGCATGAAATATACATGATTATGACCTATCACATTAAGTGTGGAATTTTCTTCTGTGGTATCATATTGGGATTAAAAAATTTTAAATTTTAGAGCATTTCTGATTTGTGATTTTCAGATTTGGGATGTTCAACCTATATATTAATCACTTTACCACTGACATTCAGCCATCTGGTTTGGCCTTTACAGAAGATTAGGAATGCTGGGTGTGGTAGCTCATACCTGTAATCCTAGCACTTTGGGAGGCTGAGGCAAGTGGATTGCTGGAGCTCAGGAGTTTGAGACAAGCCTAAGCAAAAGTGAGACCCTGTCTCTACTAAAAATAGAAAAATTAGCTGGGCATTGTGGTGGTAGGTGCCTGTAGTCCCAGCTACTTGGGAGGCTAAGGCAAGTAGATCCCTTGAGCTCAAGAGTTTGAGATTGTTGTGAGCTATGATGATGCCATGGCACTCTACCCAGGGCAACAGAGTGACTCTGTTTCAAAAAAAAAAAAGAAAAATTAGGAATGAAGTCAAAGGAACAGACTGATAGGAATAAGGTTAAGTTACATTTATACTTGTTTGGTTTAAGGTACAAGGTAATTAGATGATAGAAATATGAGTACTTTTATTCTATAGATAGAAACTGAAAATATGAGATGAAGTAAACTAGACATAATATGTAGCATATGAAGGGATGAAGAAAAAACCATGGGGACAGCAATATTTAAGAGAAGGAAATGCCTGTAAGAAGTAAGAGAAGAAAAGATCAGAAATATATCCAGGAGAAAGTGATGCCATGGAAACCAAAGGAAGGCTTTCAGTAAAAGGGAGATGCTTAATGTCAAATATTTCAGAAGTCATTATTGGAAAAACAAAATAAAAACAAAAAGTTTGCCCTTTTTGGCAAAAGTCTATCACATAAAGTGTACTAAATGCACATTCACATATTTCTACTAGCATATCATTCTTGTTGTCAAGTCAACTTCAAATACATTCCAAAAGATATAAAATAAATACTAATTTTATTTTATTTTATTTTATTTTTTTTTGAGACAGAACCTCAAGCTGTCACCCTGGGTAGAGTGCTGTGGTATCACAGCTCATAGCAGCCTCCAATTCCTGGGCTCAAGCGAGTCTCTTGCCTCTGCCTCCAAACTAGCTGGGACTACAGGTGCCCGCCACAACACCCGGCCATTTTTTGGTTGCAGCCGTCATTGCTGTTTGGCGTTCCCAGGCTGGATTCGAACCCGCCAGCTCAGGTGTACGTGGCTGGCGCTTTAGCCCATTGAGCCACAGGCGCCAAGCCTAAATACTAATTTTAAAAACATCTGTTTCTCTTACACTATTCTGTCTTAATGCTCTTAGTTCTTAACTTTGATGGTATCTTTAAACAAATCCAGATAGGGAATCTAGATTGAATTAAAATTTTCAACTAGATTTCCCCCTTTTCATTCTAGTTTTAATATGCTATTAAAGATAAGAAAAAAATCACTATGAGGATTGCTGTGTTTTGTTTTGTAACAAATGGTCAACAGAGTTAATCAAACCTCTGATATTTTGCAGAGCCAAATACAGCTCTGCAGATTATCAGCTAATAATACAGCTAATATAGGAGAGTGATAGTCAACAAGCAGCAGCTAACACAGACTAAGATCCTAAATCATATACGATCCTTAATCATATAAGATGTGATTAAGCTCACCGTTTCTGTATCGAAATAGAGAAGTATACTTAATACATTTAAGAAAGGGTAAGGATTAAAACCAAAGATTTTCATTAGACTCCAGTTAACAAAAAAACAAGTATTCTTGATCAGTATATCACAGTCGCCTGAAGTACAGTTTCTTATGATTTTTATAAAAATCACCTAGTATTTTGTGGATTCTATACAATGAAGGTGGAAGAAAAGGTCTTACTTAGACAAGTGGCCCAGTAGTGAAATAAAGTGTCACACAAAAAACAAAATTATTCCCAGACTAGAATTCTTCAAAATGAGTCTTATAAACTAAAAACCACTGAATTATACATTTTAAATGGGTGATTTTGAAGGAATGTGGATTTTATTTCAATAAAGCTATTAATGTCATCATGACTTTTTTTTTATATTATAAAAACCTTAACCATACACATAAAGTTTGTAGCTTTTTTTTTTTTTTTTGAGACAGAGTCAAATTCTGTTGCCCTCCATGGAGTGCTGTTGCGTCACAGATCACAGCAACTTCCAACTGCTGGCTTAGACAATTCTCTTGCCTCAGTCTCCCAAGTAGCTGGGACTACAGGTGCCCGCCACAATACCCAGCTATTTTTTGTTGCAGTTTGGTTTGGGCCGGGTTCAAACCCTCCATGCTCGGTATATGGGGCCAGCGCCCTTCCCACTGAGCTACAGGCGCCGCCCCATCTTAGCCATTTTTAAATGTCCAATTTAGTTGTACTAGGTACTTTCACATTGTTGTACAACCATTACCATCCAGGTCTAGAACTTCTTTCATCTTGCAAAACTAAAACTCTACTCATTAAATAGTAACTCCCCATTCCTTCTTCCTCTTCACTTCTGGCAAGCACCAAGTGTTAAGCTTTTAAGTGTTTAGTATAAAGTGAAATTCTTACCAAATTATGTATGATGTTTGTTAAGGTCCAAGCAACAGGAACACTGAAGAAGGGAATGCTGAGTAAGACAATATGAAGCAAGCCAACTCCCAATGCATATGTCAGCCACATACCCCGGCTGTTCATTACACGGGTATTTGGATTCACCTCACTGTGGGCAACTCCAACATTCATGTTTGCTCTGTAGAGAAGTAATAAAATGTATCAACACTGACATAACTGGCAACACAAATACCCCTAATTCTGACATGGTGAAGTAAGTGTTACAGCGATTATTTTTCCCCTAGTTGTTCTGAAATAGAACAGATACACCCACCAAAATATGCTACTTGCAGATGCTGATGCAGGCAGTAAAGAATCCTCAACATCTGACATGGCAAGATAAACAAGACTTATTTTTATGATTCTCTTTGAAAAAATAATTAAATCTCTTTCCTAAACTTGTCTTCTACCATGTTAGTTTTGCTAAATGAAATAATGGACAAGAAAACTACAGCTGAAAGAGAAAACCTGCATTTCTTTCGATCAAGAGAACAAAGTGAAAAACCAGGAGCTAAACCTGCCAGAGAATAATATTTAAAGAAAGCAGAACTGACTCAGCCAGTCTGTTGAGTAGCCACTCTTTAAAGTCATGTTGTAGCCACAGAGTGGTTAGAGTTCAGATCACTTCTTAAATACTGACCCTGGGAAGAACATGCCATTGACATAATGTGTAAAATTTACACTGCCAAAGGATAATAATCCGCAATTTTGTGATACATTTGGGTTAGGGCAATGAGTCTTCTGAGTGTTTCTCTAGGTAACTCCCCTGAAACTTTAGTTTCTTTTCTTTTTCCAGACAGAGTCTCACTTTGTTGTCCTTGGCGGTGTGCTGTCGCATCACAGCTCATAGCAACTTCAAACTCTTGGGCTTAAGCGATTCTCTTGCTTCAGCCTCCAAAGTAGCTGGGAATACAGGGGCCCACCACAACACCTGGCTATTTTGGGGTTGCAGTTGTCATTGTTGTCTTAGCAGGCCTGCGCTGGGCTCGAACCTGCCAGCCTGGGTGCAAGTGGCCCAGTGCCCTACTGACTGAGTTACAGGCATTGTGCCTCTTTCTTGCTTTTTAAAAAAGTTTTTCCATTACTATTTTACATATTCAAGATGAACACCAAGGGAAGAATTGGTAATAGTTCCTAGTTTTTTTTCTTTTTTTTTTTAGAAACAGTCTTACTTTGTGGCCCCCGGTAGAGTGCCATGGCGTCACAGCTCACAGCAACCTCCAGCTCTTGAGCTTAGGCGATTCTCTTGCCTCAGCCTCCAGAGTAGCTGGGACTACAGGCCCCTGTCACAATGCCTGGCTATTTTTTTGTTGCAGTTTGGTCGGTTTCGAACCCGCCACCCTCGGTATATGGGGCCCGTACCCTACTCACTGAGCCACATTATTTTAGCTTTCCTTTTTTTTTTTTTGTTTTGTAGTTTTTGGCTGCGGCTGGGTTTGAACCCGCCACCTCCGGCATATGGGGCCGGCACCCTATTCACTGAGCCACAGGCGCAGCCCGAGCCACATTATTTTAATGATGATGTCTACTTACATCGAAGAATTTCTAAAAATAAAACTGTGTTGAAGAATATCTATCATCCCGGAGAGGGAGAAACGGAGCTAGATTATATTTGCAACAGCTCTGATTTAAAAATATATATTAATTTGTTCCATTAGAGTTAGCACAAGAGAGAGGGATTTCTCATAACCCCATCCAGCAAGTATTTCAGTGTGTAATGTCCTTGTTACCTTCTGAAGATCTATGGAACAGGAATGAAAATCTCTAAGACAAAGCAAAAGTTACATGTATAAATATTTCTTCTACTCTAAACACCCATCATTTATCATATAATTTTCAAGCATTACAAGTTATACGTAGAACATGCCACCACTCAAGATACTTTTCCCACTTGCCACAAGATGGAAAAAAAGAGGTCCGAAAAAAGCCTAAAATGTATATCTCAGATGGAAGACCAAGGTAGTGTGGTACCGACTCTACCTACCCAGAAAAGCGCTCTCTGGCCGGTGTGCCGCGCCGCTTCTGGACTGACAATGGCCCCACAGACAATGAAGAGCCTCTGGCTCTGCCCTCGCCGGTGCCCGCGTAGACGGCGACCCGCAGCGGCACCCTGGTGGCAGCCTCCCCCAGCAGCCCGAGCTCCTGGCGGGGGGAACTCAGCAAAAGCCACTGCTTTTGCCGCCGCAGCGCCTCCCCCACCCGCCCCTTTTCTTCTCCCAGCCGTACATCCAGTTAGGACTGTGGCACATCAACCAGGACGGGGGCGGGCGTGGGGGAACCTCTGAGGCCACTTGCCCGCTACGGCCATACAGGGCGCCACGAAGACAGCCGGATCCTAGTCTGTCCCCTCAGAACAACCTAGTGCGCCAGCATCTCCGTATCGAAGAAGGCAGCAGTACAGCCCCTCTGTGTTCGCGTTTACTTACCGGCCGCCCCACTCTTGGCCGCCAGCAAGGAGCTGGACCAGCCCAGCGGTTACGGCAGCGCGTTGTCACGCCCCGAAGGCCAGTGGTCCGCCTCAGCGGCGCGCAGCTTGCGGAAGCCTTCGGAGGCAAGCTCGCCGCCAGAGGATTGGTTGCGAGCTGCGCCAATCCCACGTCACCCCGGGAAAGGCGGGACTAAGTGCTGCGCGCTGGTGTCCGCGCTGCGGTGCGCGCGCGCGCGCTGGAGCGAGTGGGCGGGCACGGGAGGCCGGGCCTGGGTTTTGGGTGGATTGCTGGGTGCTCGCCGCTAGTGGATGGGAATTGTCTGTCTCGCGCGAGCCAGAAGGTAGCGTCGACTGGCTAACCGGCTTTTATTCTCATACTCTCGAAGGCTTGAGGGCCCCCTACCCTAAACTCGTCCGGGGTCGAGCACGAGCGGGACCGATAACGAGCGCCGCCGACAGCGAGGGAGCCTCCTCTCCCGGCGGGAAGCGAACAGAGCGGGCTTGCGGGCGCGCTCACGTGGACGGCGTTCCCCGGGCAGGTCAGGGCTCGTTAGTGGTCTGGTTTGACCTTTGTTGCAGGTGGTTCCCCAGATGCTTCTGGGTGCAGCATTCTGTTTTCCAAAATAGAAAACCTAACCCCTGACAACCATAACTGTTCTTGTGATTGTAGTGTTTTATAGTATGGTATGTTGTGGCACCATACAAGGGGTGCAAGTAAATTCTTTTCAGTTAATCACGGTTTTTGCTAGTATTCTGGGCTTTTCCAAACCCGCTGAAGACAGGCACCTGAATTGCATTTTGAGGAAATGTGGATTCCAAAAATTGATCTTATTTGAAGAACGAGAAGAAAGGCCTTGATTAGAATTTTTGGAATCATCTTTGAAATTCCTTTTACCTTGGCAGTGCACAAAGTTTGTGATTTTTATTGCTAAAATAACTTTAAACATTTTAAAGTAGATTTAAGGGTATTTTCCTATGCATTTTTATTTAGCATCTCTGTTGGCTCTATGAAAACAATTTATTCTATTCCTTAAATAAATTTTTTCTCGTGTGTTAAAGTCTTTGAGTTCTCTAACCTTTACTTTTTTTTTAGGTGCACCTGTTCTCTCAGCAAAAATGGAAGACTGGCTATCCTGACATTCTCAGATATTCTGTGCTGTGACTTGTAAGCCTAATATCAACCCTTCACTTTTCAAAAAAGGTCATTTGGTACATCCATAATAAAATGTTCTATTCCAGATGTTATGCTATGGATATGTAATTAATGTAAAATCCCCGTCCTCAAAGAACTCTGATAGAGGAGAAGGGTACAAACAAATAGAATAACCTGTAATGAGCTTTGGATTAGAAATAAGGAAAAGGTGTTGTGAGAGTACTGCGGAAGGATGCCTAATCTGTTGAAGCAATGAAGGGAAGCTGGCACATGGGAAAAAAAGGTTTCCTGGATTTGATATGGAGGGATGGTTAGAAGTCAGCCTAGAGAGAAGTACCCACATAAGCTAAGGGAGGAGTGAGTTGCCACCATATTAAGAGAGAGAAGTTACATAGTATGACTGTCCTATCTAGTGCACATTTAGGGAATGATAGAATGAGATTAGAACAGTAGGCAGAAATCCGATTGTTAGGAGTTAGGACTTAACCTGGTTAACAGTTGGAATCTTTCATAAAAATTTTAAGTAGGGTAGCAGCGTGATGAAATTTAAGTTATAGAAAGAATCTTAGAAGTGGTAGAGATTGAAGTCAGAATATCAGTTAGGTAGTTATTGTAATAATTCAAGGTGGAAAGGTGGAGGGGATGAACAGAGATAGTACAAAGAGGAGAGGACTAGTTTAGGAAATATTTAAGTAGTAAGAAGGGTAGGACTGGATGGCAGGATGAGTGAGGAAAATTTCTAGGATGACTTCAAAGTTTCTAATTTTGCTTTGTGAGCTTGGGTGGAAAGTGTTCAAGAGCATGGCCTGTGAAGTCAAACTTGGTAGGGTATGTACCTGCCACTTGATAGTTTTATGATCTTGAGCAAGCTTAAATTCCATTTGTGATAGAAAAATGATAGTATATATAGGATTGTTGTGAGGATTAAATGGGATGATGTTTATAAAGTTTTTATATTAGCTGTTACTTTTATTATCAAAGAAATATAGGACAGCAGCTAATTATTGCATAAGCAGAATATGCAGGTACAAAAAAAAGCTAATTTAGAGAAAGATTGTGGGGTCAGTTTGGGACTTGTTAGTTTAGGTTGTCTTCAGTCATCTAAATAATGATATTTAGAAGATAAGTGGAAATGGGCCCTGGAGTCAAGTAAAAGTTATGAGATATGAATAAACTGGGGGATGAAATGGAGGCCAGTTTAAGTATGTAAGTGACTTGCTTGGAAAAAAGACAGTTTTTCAGAAGTTTACATTGACTCAGAAGAAGTGCTGATAAAATTATTTTTACTGGCTTTTCGTTAATATTCAGGAAGTGCTTTCCATGAGTGAAGTACTTAGTGCTCTGTTTGGCATTATATATATAATACATAATTCTTTGCATTCAAAAGTTATACAGTTCAGGACTAAGGAGTAGTAGGTGTAATTATACAATTTATATTTTTATATTTAGTGAATGTAAATTGATTAATTTTTACATTAATGAACAACCCTCTCCCCAACCTCTAATCCCTCAAGCTAACTTATTAGGATTGAGATCAAGAAGTCTTCTACTTGCCAGGTGCAGTGGCTCACACCTGTAATCCTAGTATTCTGGGAGAGCAAGGTGGGTAGATCGCTTGAGCTCAGGAGTTGAAGGCCAGCCTGAGCAAGCGTGAGACCCCATCTCTATTAAAAACAGGAAAAATAGCCTGACATTGTAGCAGGCACCTGTAGTCCCAGCTACTTGGGAGGCTGAAGCAAGAGGATCCCTTGAGCCCAAGAGTTTGAGGTTGCTATGAGCTATGGTATGCCCCTTTACTCTACCCAGGACAACAGAAGGAGATTCTACTTCCAAGAAAAAAGTTGTCTACCTTAGTTTGAGAATTGTAAGGATCTAAGGAAAACACTGATCAGCAAAACTAAACTAAACTAGCCTCATCTCAATCTTCTGGGTAGTCTATTTCATCATCTTTGTCTCATATCTCATTCCCTCCATAAGGCCTCTTCCAAAATCTTTTTTTTTTTTTTTTTGAGACAGAGCCTCAAGCTGTCGCCCTGGGTAGAGTGCTGTGGCATCACAGCTCATAACATCACAGCAACCTCCAACTCCTGGGCTCAAGCAATTCTCCTACCTCTGCCTCCTAAGTAGCTGGGACTACACCACAACACCTGGCTCTTTTTTGGTTGCGGTCATCATTGTTTGGCAGGCCGGGGCTGGATTCAAACCCACCAGCTCAGGTGTATGTGGCTGGCGCCTTAACCACTTGAGCCACAGGCACTGAGCCAAAATCTTTTTTTTTTTAATCCTTAATTTCATCCTAGTATTTCTCACCCTTAAGTATCATTTTATCCTATAATCAATGTAAAAATTAATAAAATTTGATATTTTTTATGCTGAATTTGAAATCCAGCATGTATTAGCACATCTCAGTTTAGACGACCCACATTTCAAGTGCTCAGTGGCTATGTATGGCTAGTGGCTACCACATTGGACAGTGGATATCTGAGGCTTCTGAAGACTACAGAATATGCTATACTTTGCTTGTGATAGCACTAACTGATGTGAATGTTTTGACAGTGGAGCAGCATTTCATAACTGGGAATGGGATCCATATTCACAGGTACTTTCCTTAAAACTGGGTACCCACAAACAAATTCAAATGTATAGATTAATTGGAGGGTGATTGTTAGTATTAGAAAGAATTCCCAGCATTCTTTTAAATAATGATCTTTTATCGTGATGCTATGCATTTTATAAAGTTTTGCCATTTATAAAACATAAGCTTTGATCCTTACTATAAACCAATGAGACAGCCTTTTTTTTTACAGATGAGATGATTAAACAGAGGGATTTAAGTGATTTGTTTAATTTTATGTGTAATGAAAGTGAACCCCAAGACATTTTATAGATTCTGATCTGTTAGGTTTTTTCACTTTGCCTATCAGCTTTGCCTTATGTATAGCAAAATATAGTTATGTTGTCTTTATGAATTGTGGCCAGTTCATACCATCAGAACCCAATGTGTTTGACCTTTGAAATGTATTCCTTAAAATACTATGTAATTGTTAACAATGCCAATACTCCATTTTCTACTCACTTACTGAGTCATCTTACATGACTCTGTCTTATGTTGCCTAAGAAAGAATCCTAATGTAACACCTTTTTTTTTGGCATTGCTATTTTGTTTGAACTTAGATTCCATAGGATTAAACATATGAGCATGTAACTGGTCATGGTAAATAAAGAAGTAGTTATAGTCTTCCCTGTCCCCATTTCTTTGTCCAGGAAAATCTTGACTCTATGGAAGAATTGCCCATTGTTAAGTATTTATTTTCCAATAATCCTTTCTGAAATTAGGCATTAAGGCAGATGCAAGCCCATTCCTTGCATGTTTTACGTATGTAATTTCCACATGAGATTTTTTGGGTTTTTTTATTTGTCTGAACAATGGTTTCCATAGTTAAAACAAGTATCTGCTTAGAGGTTTTGGATCTGCAGGTTGGATCTATCATACAAAGAACCCTGAATGCCAGCTTAGAGATTTGAGCTTTATTTTATTGGCTTTGGGGAGCCACATGATTAAAATGATGTGTTAGGTAGAATAATATATCAGATTGGTAAAAAAATAATTGTGATTTTTGCATTTTAGAAATGTGTCATTTGATATTGGAATACATTCTCAAGTGTGGTTATATTATACATCATTTTAATGCATATTTCTCACCTTAGGTTTTTGTGCTAATGACTTACCACTGTTTATTTTCTATTGATTTTGGGTTAGAGAATAACGTTAGACAAAAAGCTAATTCAAGTGATTTTCTAATTTGAATTCAAAATGGGTCATAAAGCAAAGAGACAACTTGCAACATCAAAGGTGCATTTGGCCCAGGAACTGTTAAGGAATGTACAGTATAGTGGTGGTTCAAGAAGTTTTGCAAAGGAGATAAGAGCCTTGAAGATGAGTAGCCTAGAAGCTGGCAGTCAGAAGTTGATAGTGACCAATTGAGAGCAATCATGAAAGCTGATCCTCTGACAACTATATGCGAAGTTGCTGAAGAACTCAACATCAAACGTTCTCCAGTTGTTTGGGCTTTGAAGCAAATTGGAAAGGTGAAAAACTTGATTACGTGGGGACCTCATGAGTTGACCAAATGTCAGAGCAGACATTGTTGTTGAGTGTCACGTTCTCTTTTATTCTATGCAACAGTGGTGAACCAGTTGTGAGCCATTTCTCGATCGCATTGTGATGTATGAAGAAAAGTGGATTTCATACAACAACCAGCCAGAACCAGCTCAGTGGTTGAATCACTGTGAACCTCCAAAGCACTTCCTAAAGCCAAACTTGCACCAAAAAAAGGTCATGGTCACTGTTTAGTGGTCTGCTGCCAGTCTGATTCACTATAGCTTTCTGAATCTCAGCAAAACCATTACATCTGAAAAGCATGCTCAGCAAATTAAGGAAACCTGCAGTGCCTGCTACTGATAATGGTCAACAGAAAGGGCTCGGTTCTTTTCCCTGACAACGCCTGACTACATGTCACACAGCCACTGTGTCAAAAGTTGAATGAATTGGACTAAAAATCATCCATCATATTTACCTGACCTCTCACCAACTGACTACCACTTGTAGCATCTCAACTTTTCTTTTCTTTTTTGCAGTTTTGGCTGGGGCCGGGGTTTGCATCCGCCATCCCTGGTATAGGGGGCTGGCACACTACTCCTTGAGCCATAGGCGCCGTCCTAGCGTCTCAATTTTTTGCATGGAAAATGCTTCCACAACCAGCAGGATGTGGAAAATGCTTTTCAGAAGTTCGAAGTTCCTGGAATGGAAGCATGGATTTTTATGCTACAGGAAGAAACAAACTTATTTCTCATTGGCAACAATGTGTTGGTTGTAAGCGCCTATTTTGATGAAAAACAATGTGTTTGAGCCTAGTCCAAATTCATGGTTCAAAACCGCACTTACCTTTGCACCAACTTAGTAGTCATCTGACATGTCTGGTCTGGCTAGTTTAGGTTAACAGTAATTCTGGAGTCTAGATAGCCAAATTCCAAAGACCTCAGTGATTGAAAAAGGTATTATGATTTGTTAAAACATGTGAATGACTAATGATGGTAAAGCAAGAATGTTAGTTAAGGTACAAGGTTGACTGTCCTCATCCACATCCCAAGGTGATAGTGCCACCTGGTCTTTTCTAGCTAAGCAGAACATATGTGACACTCACTATAGCACAACTGTTCATATCATTCTTCAGTTATTACCATAGTGTAATTTACCGACTAAATGTTTTTAAGAAATTTTTAGAACATGCTTGTTTTGTTGATTCTAAATCTGTGTGCTTTCAGAGATCTACTGTGGTGAGTTTGGACGAAGACATAATTGACACAGATATTTAAGGAAACAGATGAAAAGCTTTAATGAGAAGTATCTAGGCCCAGTTACTTCGTCACTCAGGTTCTTTTAGCCTTTTAAATTATCATAATAATTATAAATTATTTTTAGACATAAAACTTACCTTTTTTTGAGACAGGATATTGCTCTGTTGCCCAAGTTGCAGTAGAATGACATCAACAGCTTACTGCAGCCATCAACTCCTGGGTTTAAGCAAACCACCTGCCTCAGCCTCCTGAGTGAGGCATGCACCACCATACCTGCCTAATTTTGGGGGGGGGGGACAGAGTCTCACTATGTTGCCCTTAGTAGAGTGCTGTGGCATCACAGCTCACAGCAACCTCAAACTCTTGGGCTTAAGCAATTCTCTTGCCTCAGCCTCCCAAGTAGCTGGGACTACAGGCACCCGCCACAACACCCAGCTATTTTTTGTTGCAGTTGTCACTGTTGCCTAGCAGGCCAGGCGGCCTGTTTCAAACCCTCCAACCTCGGTGTATGTGGCTGGTGCCGTAACCACTGTGCTATGGGCACTGAGCATACGTGGCTAATTTTTAAATTTAAATTTTTTGTAGACAAGGGCTTGCTATTGCTGGTCTTGAACTCCTGGGTTCAAGTGATCCTCCCAAATTGCTAGGATTACAGGTGTGAGCCATGGTGCCCAACCTCTTTTATGGTTTTGCAGTTTAAATACAATCTCACATATAAAGTGTCTAGCATAATGTCTAGCTTACTAGATATTTAATAAATGGTAGTTTCTGTTCTTGTAATCATTATTTTTAATTAATGGGTGGTACAGACTGAGTATCCAAGGGTCAGAAGTCATGGAGGCTAATTAGGGAATTACGTTGTATAATGCTGGGAACTTGAACTGTTAATGAAGGGGAATAAAAAGGAGGAACTAAATGTGAGAGATACTGAGAGAAGAATTGACGGATTTAGGAATTGATCAGATTTGGGTCAGGTGATAGGAATATCATGTGGTTAATTGTGGTATATGTACCATGGAGTAAAATTCAGCTATAAAAAGATGGAGACTTTACATCTTTTATGTTTACCTGGATGGAGTTGAAACAACTTCTTAGTAAAGTATTGCAAGAATAGAAAAATAAATATCCTGGCAGTTCCCGTAACTCAGTGGGTAGGGCCCTGGCCACATATACCGAGGCTGGTGGCTTCAAACCCGCAGCAGACCTGCTTAAACAACAATGACAACTACAACAAAAAAATAGCCGGGCATTGTGGCGAGTGCCTGCAGTCCCAAGTACTTGGGAGATTGAGGCAAGAGAATCGCTTAAGCCCAAGAGTTGGAAGTAGCTGTGACACCACAGCACTCTACCCAGGGCGACAGCTTGAGACTGTGTCTCAAAAAAAGAAAAATATCCAGTGTACTTAATACTAATATGAAACCAATATATGAGCTATTATGTGCTCATATGAACAATAAAACAGAAATATAGTCTAGCACAGTGGGAGGAGGGAGGCCTGGGAGGGTGTGTAGCACACCCCTTAGGTGAGGGGCTCTTTGACAACTGGAACTTTTCCCTGGAAGTGAGAACAATGTAATCTAAAAATGTGTACCCTCATATTAATTTGAAGTTTAAAAAACAGTGGTGCCTACATCATTTAAAAAAAAAAAGAAAAGGAATATCATAGGGTTGACGGAGCTGACTGTTAAACCAGCGGTTCTCAACCTTCCTAATGCCATAACCTCATGTTGTGGTGACCCCTATGAAGTAGTAACGAAAATAATTTTATGGTTGGGGTTCACCACAACATGAGGAACTGTATTAAAGGGTCACAGCATTAGAAAGGTTGAGAACCACTGGGTTAAACCTTGAATTTGAGCTAATGATTTCAGCAGACAGTTGGAAATACAGGGTTGGAATTTAGGAGAAAACTCAGAATTGTGGTTATTTAGTAAAGCCTAACAAAAACCCTGAGATATAGTAAAAAAAAAAAACCAATTTTCCTCTTACATTGTTAGGGATTTTTTGAACTCAACTTGGGGTCACTTTTATTTGTAACAGGTAATTGGATTACAAAGCAATACTTGCCTCTATTTAAATCTTAGGCCTGCCTCTTAATAACTGGATGACCTTGGACAAGTTTCCCAACTTCTCTGTGTCTCAGTAGTTTTATAAAATTGAAATAATAATAGTACCTTTGCCAAACGGTATTGGTAAGAAATAAATGATTAGATACTGTGTTCACAAAAAATGGAGTCTGGCATACTGTAAGGCTTAACAAATGTGAGGTATTATGCTATTATTGCTGTTGGCTCTGTTAGGAAAGATTGTTTAACAATACTTATTTTGACAACTTGTATTTTTGTCTTGTAGCTACTCTGGTAACAGCTAGAATGAAACAGTTACCTGCAGCAACAGTTCGCCTCCTTTCAAGTTCTCAGATCATCACCTCAGTTGTCAGTGTTGTAAAAGAGCTCCTCGAAAACTCCTTGGATGCTGGTGCCACAAGCATAGATGTTAAACTTGTGAGTGTCATTGAGAAGCCAAATATCTTAAAGGAAAGTGGGCTGGACAGATGTTTTCTCCTTAAACCTTTATTTTTTTTTTTTTCTATGTACCAGCAAATTATTCTTAGGACATCAGACCATTAGTCTTAAAAGTAAATTCTTAGAAATCCATTTCAATTTAAGTCAACCTTATAGTAAAACTAAAGAATATTATGGAAGAAAACACATTCCTTAGAATTCTGTCATCTCCTAAAACATCAGCTTAAAATCCAAATATTTGTCCTTGGTTATTCATATTTGTTTTATTATTAAATATTCCCCTTTGCATTTTATTTTTTCCATTTAATCTTATTTCTAAATCATTGTTACTTCATAGTTTCTACATTTTTAAATTTTAATGCTTTGTACTAAATCTTTTTTTTTGTTTTGTTTTGTTTTAAAGATACTTTTAATCTCCCAGGCTGGAGTGCAGTGGTACAATAATAGTTCACTGTAGTGTGAGATTCTTGGGCTCACCAGTCCTGTTTCTGTAGCCTTCCAAGAAGGTGGGACTACAGATATGTCGCTCTATGCCCAGCTAATTCTTGTTCTTTTTTTTTTTTTTTAGAATTGAAGTCTTGGGTACGTTGCCCAGGTTAGTCTCAATCTCCTGGCCTCAGGCAGTTCCCCCTCAGCTTCCTGAGTTGCTGGGATTATAAGCATGAGCTGCTGTGCCCAGCTAAATCATTTCAGTTAGTATGACTTACAACACTCATCATAATTTGTTGTAGTTAGTTTGTGTCTGTTTCCCTTGTTCTGAATTGCTAGCTCATAGATGTTAGCTCTATATTTTATTTTTGTGTCCTCTATAGGAAAGTACTAGGTACTGTACTAGCCAGTACCTACTACATATCAGGAAGGTGAATACATTATTTTTATTGAATATAAGAATACTTTTTTTTAGATGAGGTATATATTAACCAGTGTGATGTCAGTGTTCCTAATTCTATATGAAATCAGCACATGGTACCCCATAAATGCATTAGTGTATACATGATCTATTTGTTTATGATTTAATAAAAAAAAATTCTTTTAAAGTATACTTTTTTACTTTTTTTTTTTTCTTTTATTTTTTTGAGACAGAGTCTCACTGTCTTGCCCTTGGTAGAGCGCTGTGGCGTCACAGCTCACAGCAACCTCAAACTCTTGGGCTTAAACGATTCTCTTGCATCAGCCTCCCAAGTAGTTGGGACTACAGGCGCCTGCCACACCACCTGGCTGTTTTTTTGTTGCAGTTGTCATTGTTTAGCTGGCACTCGCCAGGTTTGAATACACCAGCCTGGATGTATGTGGCTGGCACCCTACCCACTGAACTATAGGTGTTGCCCAAGAATACATTTTTTAAAGTCTCCTAATTAATCAGATTTTCATGTTATTTCTAGTATTATGGGGTTAGAAATAATGCTGATTGGAATATTTTTGTAGGAGAGGGAAGTAACCTTTTATCTATGAAATAAGATTCCATGAGATATCTCCCTCCTCTTTCTCTCTCTCACTCCCTCTCTCTGTATAAATTAAATACTATTAACTTGGCTCGACGCCTGTGGCTCAACGGGCTAAGGCACCAGCCATGTACACCTGAGCTGGCGGGTTCAAATCCAGTCCAGGCCCGCCAAACAACAATGACAGCTGCAACCGGGTGTTGTGGCGGGCGCCTGTAGTCCCAGTTGCTTGGGAGGCAGAGGCAGGAGACTCGCTTGAGCCCAGGAACTGGAGGTTGCTATGGGCTGTGATGCCAAGGCACTCTATCCAGGGTGTCAGCTTGAGGCTCTGTCTCAAAAAAAAAAAATAAATAAATAAATAAATAAATACTATTAACTTATAAAAACTTTGTGTATTAACTACTACTGTACCTATTTTAGAAATAAATAATCTTCTGAGAACTTTCCCAAAGTGGTGCTGAGGTTAGAATCCAGGTCTTTCTGACTAAAACCTATCTTCTGTGCTACTGGTTCTCACAATGTGTGTGTCCATTTCAGTAACTTATAGCCATTTGTGAAAACAGTTGCTGGGTCCTCTTAGAACTTCAGATTTTAGGCAGGGCCTGAAAATTTGCATTTCTACTAAGTTTTTGATTGATACTGATGCTGTTACTCTAGAGAACGAACTTAGAGAACTGCTTTTCTATATCAAACCTGTATTTTGTTTTTAAATAATATACTTAAAGCTTTATAAACCTGAAAAAAAAAAGTATACTAAATTAAACCCAAAGAAAGACAATTTATTCCTTTGAGGCATTTTATGTTATTTATTTGAGATAAGAGTCTCACTTTGTCATCCTTGGTAGAGTGTCCTGGTGTCATAGCTCATAGCAACTTCCAATTCTTGGGCTCAAGTGATTCTCTCGCCTTAGCCTCCCAGGTAGTTGGAACTACAGTCATACCCCACAATGCCTGGCTATTTTTTTTGAGATGGGGTCTCACTCTTGCTCAGGTTGTTCTCAAACCTGTGAGCTCAGGTCAATCCATCTGCCTTGGCCTCCCATAGTGCTAGGTTTACAGGTATGAACCACCATGTCTCCCCCCCGCCCCCCCCAAAAAAAAATTAGCTGGGCTTGTGGCAGGTGCCTAATAGTCCCAGCTAGCTACTCAGGAGGCTGAGGCAAGAGAATCCCTTATGCCCAAGAGTTTGAGGTTGCTGTGAGCTGTGACATCATGGCACTCTACCAAGGGCAACAAAGTGAGACTCTGTCTCATCAGAAAAAGCATTATGTGGGTGGCGCCTGTGGCTCAGTGGGTAGGGTGCCGGCCTCATATACCAAGGGTGTGTCAGGTTCAAACCTGGCCCCAGCCAAACTGCAACAAAAAAATAGCTGGGCGTCCTGGTGGGTGCCTATAGTCCCAGCTACTTGGGAGGCTGAGGCAAGAGAATCACCTAAGTCCAGGAGTTGGAGGTTGCTGTGAGCTGTGATGTCACAGCACTCTACCAAGGGCAAAGTGAGACTCTGTCTCTTAAAAAAAAAAAAAAAAATCATTATGTTAAATATTAGGAAGTTCCCCCCCCCCTTTAAAATTCACATCTATGGTCATGCATAAAATTATAGCGTCAAGCTTATGGTAGAAGTTAGCTACCAAATTTAGGATATGGTATTAATAGAAAGTGTGTCACCACAGGAATTTATATTTTTAATATATGTTCATATTTTTAGTATTAGAATAAGATATGAATTGAGTTTTTAAAACATTGTCTTGACTTTTGAATTATAAAGTCACTGAGGTGTTTCTCAGCAGTTCTTGTTAGATGACAGCTTATAGAAAGTATGTAGTAAATATTAAATTTTTTATGGGCGCAGTAAGGGAGAAAGTATTAAAACTCAGGTTGTGCCTGATTACAGAATAAGCTTATAATTCTAGCACTCTGAGAGGGTGAGTATTGCTTGAGCTTAGGAATTCAAGACCATCCTAAGCAAGAGAGAGACTCCCATTTCTACAAAAAATTCAAAAATTAGCCAGGTATTGGTGGCACCTTTGGCTCAAAGGAGTAGGGCGCCGGCCACATATGCTGGAGGTGGCAGGTTCAAACTCAGCCCGGCAAAAAACTGCAAAAAAAAAAAAGGAAAAATTAGCCAGGTATGGTGGCGTGTGCCTGTAGTCTCAGTGCCTTAAGAGGCTGAGGCTGGAGGAGAGCTTGAACCCAGAAGTTTTAGGATACAGTGAGCTCTGTTAATGCCACTGCACTTTACTTGGAGTGATAGACTGAGACTTTTTCAAAAAAGAAAGTAAAATCTGGTTGCATAATAATTATTTGTGTCTTAGTGAGTAGATCAGGTTTGTTTTATTGTTGATTAGTATTCTGTTTTGTTTCATTTAGGGATTTGTGCATATGAAAGGCATGTATAATTCAGAAAAATATTTTTGGGTCAAGTTTAAACAAATTATCGTAAATGCTCACGATAATGAAACAATTAAAAGAAACCTTAAAGATCAGACTGACCTCCTTATTTTACGTTGAATCTGAGCCCAAAGAAAACAAGGAACTTGCTCATTGCACCATAACTAGAATTAGTAGAGCTAAAGAATTTAAACTCTTATTTCCATAATGTTAGGCTTCCATAGGTAAAGGTAAATAAATGACAGTTGTTTTCTTCGTGTTTTTTTTTTTTTTGCTTGTGAATGTCATAATAGTTTAATATTTTTATGTACTAAAAGTGTTTTTTTTTAAACATTTTATAGGAAAACTATGGATTTGATAAAATTGAGGTGCGAGATAATGGTGAAGGTATAAAGGCTGTTGATGCACCTGTAATGGCAGTGAAGTACTATACCTCAAAAATAAGTAGTCATGAAGATCTTGAAAACTTGACAACTTACGGTTTTCGTGGAGAAGCCTTGGGGTCAATTTGTTGCATAGCTGAGGTAAGGTAATTTATATTGGTTATAGTAGTGATTTTATAATCACAGAAGATTAGAATTAAGAGAAAATTAATCCAGTATTTGGTTAATAATGTCTAAATTTTTTTCATTATAGTAAAATATACATAACATAAAATTTACCTTTTTAACCATATTTATTTTGTTTTGTTTATTGAAATGGTCTCTCTCTGTCACCCAGGCTAGAATGCAGTGGGATAATCATAGCTCCCTGTCCTCCTTGGCCTCCCCAAGTAGTAGTGAGCACTGCCAGGCCCAGCTATTTTATTTTAATTTTTGGTGGAGATAGGGTCTCCCTGTGTTGCCTAGACTGATCTCAAACTATTGGCCTCAACCAGTCCTCTTGCCTTGGCTTCCCACTGTGCTGAAATTACAGGTATGAGCTACCGTACCTGGCCCATTTTAGCCATGTTTAAGTGTGCGTTTCAGTGGCAGTGACATTAAATACATTAACACTTTTATGCATCCCTCACCATTATCCATTTCCAGAACTTTTCAGCATCCCAAACTAAAACTCTGTACCCATTAAATACTAAGTTCCCATTCCCTTTGCCTCATCCCCCAGTAAGCACTATTCTGCTTTCTTTCTCTATGAATTTGACTATTTTAAGTGTCTCATAGAAGAATCATACAATATTTGTTCTTTTGTGTCCTATTTCACTTAGCATAATGTCACCAAGGTTCATCTGTGTTGTGTCATGTGTCAGGATTTCCTTCCTGTCTAAGGCTGAATAGTATTCCATTGTATATACCACATTTCATTTATCCATTCATCCATCTGTGGACATTTGAGGTTGCTTCCACCTTTTGGCTGTTATGAATGTTGCTATGAACATAGGCATACAAATATCTGTTCAAGTCCCTGTGTTCAGTTCTTGTGGGTGTATAGCCAGAAGTATATATAAAACAGAATTACTGTGTCATATGGCAATTCTATGTTTTATTTTTCAAAGGGCAGCAAAATATGTTTTGCAATGTTAATATTTATTAGAGGAAAAGGTGGTATAGTGGCCCATTACCTTGGGAAAAAATGTAAAATATCTAAATAGATCTGTAACTATAGTGCTTCTTAGAGCCTTTACTGTACTAAAGCACATTGTAAATGTCAAGGTTGATGATTTTATAGTAGATGCATTTCCCCTATACCTACTTGACCATGAAACACTAGTATCGAGAAGCATATTACTGTTTTTGTTTTTTATTTGTTATCTGTGGAACACACTCTGGAAATAGTACACTAATCAAAACAGATAATGAAATTGTACACTTGAGATGTGAATTGGTTTGGTTTAAACCCTAGCTAGTTAGGGGCAGATTGTGTCTAAGAACTTTACTCTTCTAATTGCTGGTTAAGTGTTTTCAGTGTCTGTAAACCCAAGCACTCAGTGCTGGACACACTGTATTGTGTGGTAACATAGTACACTGCTTCTGCCCCAGATTTTATAACTAATTTGTGGCAAAGCCAGTGTCTCTTCATTTACATGTATCATAATTGTGTTTGATTACATGACTCTATACTAGCTTCTTTGTGCTATGCTATTACTCTGTAGGTGTAGGGCTCTTTTATCATGTAACAATGTAACACTATCTGTGTGCCAGCCAATGACAGGGTGATTGTGAGGATCTCTTTAGCTACTGAAACTTGTCCAGTGGCCATATGTAATCTTTCACTCAAGCTTACGCTGGCAGAACCTATTTAGGTGAGAACGTTCAGATGCAGTAAAGTGATAGAACTTTATACCTTTTATCTGGGAAAAAGGGCATGCATATAAGATATTGTTGTTCTTATCTCCTTTTCTGGTGTTTGGACATCAGTTTAGTAGCCTGCTCTTCCCAGCGGTGATGTATTCTCCAGACTCATTGTGGTCTTCCCTCAGCCCTCTGTCTTTGACCTGCTGGAACAGTGTATGGATTCTCCATTTTTTGTGGATAGTATCCCAGCTAGATACACATGCTCCTTGACTTATGATGGGGTTGCGTCCTGATAAACCCATTTTAAGTTGAAAATGTATTGAATACACCTAACCTACTGAACATCGTAGTTTAGCCTAGTCTACCTAAAACATGCTCAGAACACTTATATTAGCCTATAGTTGGGCAAAATCATTTGGCAGCACTATACATTGTGGAGTATCAGTTGTTTACCCTAGTGATGGTATGGTTATCTGAGAGCTGTGGCTCACTGCCGCTGTCTGGCATTCTAATAGTATCCTACTGCTTCCTGTTGAAAGGTCATATTGCTTTTACACTGTTGTAAAGTTGAAAAATCATAATTTGAACCTTTATTGTAGATTGGGGATTATCTATACATGTATTCACCTACTCTTTTACTTTGGGTCTCTGTAGGGATGTCCTGTGTAGGCCAGAAAAATTGTTGGGGTGATGAAATTTAAGTGGGTGATTTTGCTTTTGTAACATGTAAGATTAGGGGCCATTGCTTGTTAGAATCTATATGCTCAGATACCATTGACGGAAGAATTATTAAGCACACTCTTAAAACCTCTATCTGTAATCTAGCCCAGCATGTACTTGTCTGTCTTGCTCACTTTATTTAGACTGCACTGAGCTTCCAGATAGATTCTGTGGAAGAGCAACTAAAGGGTACAATTGAACATTGCCCGTGTTTCTGCTCAGAGGCTATATTTGAGTCCTGGATCTTGCACAGAGTACCTGTTTTTAAAATGGAATGGAGTTTGCACTAGAAACCTCTGAACCTCCTAGTACTAGTACTGTTGTTTGAGTTCTCACTGGTTATTTTAGAAGTATATTTTTTTGTTGTAGAACTTAAGTACTTATTTATTTATTTAGCTGTTATCATAGTTAGCAAATAGTCTTAAAACTTTTATTTGGTAGAGCATTGTCAGAAAAGAGAATTTGGCATTTCCTTATTTTCTGCAAGATGTATACAACCTTTCAGAGCTGAAATTGGTCATAAACAGCTTTGCCTGCTAGGTGGCAGCATTATACTTAGTTTTTACAAATATGTTGGCCACAATTTGTATGATTTTTCCAAATCTTCACTGCAGTTCTGATTTTAGATGGTAGTTTTGCAGTTCTTTGTCTATTGGTCACTTTCTATCTTGTTCCCTTATTTGATTACTTAAACCCACTTTATAGGCAGTTTTTCATTTTGTCTTTTATTTTGGAGGCATTCAAATGGCCTGGAGTATAAATGGTTAAAATAATTTTGTTCATCAAAATTACAAAGAATTGTTAAGTTAATACAACAATAGTAAACTTAAAAAAAAATTACATTTGCAGTTTACAAGTTGCCATGCTAAGCATTTTTTTTATCTTAGAAAATAGTAACAACATTTTATTTATTTTTTTGAGGCAGAGTCTCACTGTATTGCTCTCAGTAGAGTGCCATGGCGTCATCATAGCTCACAGCAACCTTAAACTCTTAGACTCAAGTAATCCTCTTGCCTAGGTGTCCTGAGTGGCTGGGACTACAGGTGCCCGCCACAATGCCAGGCTAGTTTTTCTATTTTTAGTATAGATTGATAATATACAGTTGGAATTTAGTTATGTTGCACTTTCAAACAGCCATCACCTAAAACTCCAATTGTTGACATTTCTTTTCACTAGATTATGTTAAAGATGTTAAAATTTTGGTTATAAAAAGAAAAATTAAGCTAGACTTTCAGCAAAATTGGCAGAAGATACCTAAAATACATTTAATTCTGTATTATTTATTTACATACTCGAAAAACGTGGGCAGTTTTCCTAATTTGTCAATTATAAAATAACTTCCAGTCTTAAAAGTCTAAAAGGGATGATTTTTTTTAATATATGCTGAGTAAACTATTAATATTTAAAAATGGAATTACTACTTTCATAAGCTATGTTGAATGTAAGTATATCAGTGACTAATACGGATTCATAATAATTTTTTTAAAAATCATATCAACAGGCTCGGTGCCTGTGGCTCAAGCGGCTAAGGCACCAGCCACGTACACCTGAGCTGGCGGGTTTGAATCCAGCCCGGGCCCAGCAAACAACAATGATGGTTGCAACCAAAAAATGGCCAGGTGTTGTGGTGGGTGCCTGTAGTCCCAGCTACTTGGGAGGTGGAGGCAAGAGACTCGCTTGAACCCAGGAATTGGAGGTTGCTGTGAGCTGTGATGCCACGGCACTCTATCCAGGGTGACAGCTTGAGGCTCTGTC